>JAHOYR010000009.1:3242728-3501700 GCA_023213295.1 Bruguiera hainesii
CGACTTAGACATAATTAATAGCCCAGACACAACATGGCATGAGCTCATAATGCTTTGGCCCATGGGCAGTGTAGGTTTATTGTTAAAATTTTTACACGCTACACAAAAGATAAATAAATTATATATAGTAATTTGATGCAAAATAATTAAAATATTTTAAAAAATAAATTTTATCTAAAATAATACGATCCATTTTACATGTCTAAGTGTATAATGAATGCTTTTCTTGTGGTAACTATCTTAAGAAAATATTAAAAAATTTTATCAAGTAAATTACATTTAAATCAACCGTTCATTTATAATAAATATTAAAAATTTTATCAACTTCATTCTTTATTCTTGGAGAAGATTAAACTTTTTTTCTCAAGATTTCCTTTTCAGGACTTTTTATTTTCTCCCACTATAAAAGACCTATTGATCAATGAGTTATATTGAGAAAATGGCTTTCTCTTATTTCATAATTCTTGTCTTAAATTTAAAGCTTTGCGACTCATTTTCGTGAACGTATAGCTGCGAGTTATATGGTTTAGTGGCAAAGTTGAGCTCTTATCTTCTGCACATCTGTCTCCTGTCTGCCTCTAATGGGTGTTTAGTTGGTAATAGTGATGGCGTCTGGTTACCAACAGGAAGGCAAAAATCTTGTGGTTGCTAGGTTGTTGCCATCTCTCCATAAAAAAGCCCACCAAATCAGAAAACCAACAGTAAAAACCCCCACACCAGAGCGTAATAACTGAAACAATCCTTAGGACTATTTTGTTTCCGCATAAGCAGGAAATGTCATCATCATTAGGACTATTTTGTTACTCTAATCACCAGGATAGTATTAAACGCATTGCCGAAATAAATTTAATGGGTGTTAACCTAATGCAGCAGAGCTTTGATGTCGATACAAATGAGTGTTTTTGACTTGGTGGTTCTCAAGTAATCTTCAGGGGGTGAGGTTTTCATGTTCGGTCCTAGTTGGACCTAATTAATAAGAATCAGCTAAGTTAGTCCAAATCTCCCCACAAAGACTGACGAGCAATTATGTTCTGTTCATTGATGATAGGAATGCAGGAAAAGAACAAAAAAGAAAGAAAGAATCAGGACAAGACAAGACCAATGAAAGTAGATACAAACTGAAGCTATACAGTCCAATATAGTATGTCCCTGTTAAGCATAAACTTCAGTACTAAAGCTCTGCCAACACGAGGGCATTTACTTCTACTTAAACAATTTTACAACCTTTGAGACCAGTCTTTAAACGATTTTAAGGTGAAGTACAAAAGTTAGATGTGCCTCCAAGGTCTTTCTGACTGGCTTACGCATTCATCGTACCGAAAACAATCAACAAGATGGTCTATTGTCAACCCTGCTGCTTGCATGAATGAATAAACGATCACTGGACCAACAAATCGGAATCCGTGCTTCAGTAGATCCTTGCTAATGGCCTCTGCTTTCGGCGATCTTAGCGGAATGTTTCGGGGGTATTTGAATCTGGGGATCACTGGTTTGTAATTCACGTAGCCCCACATGTAGCTACTAAACGATCCATATTCTCTTGCAATCTGCGCTTGCAACAAAGTCACATTTCAATGAGACCCACATATTATATATATATATATATATATATATAATGAAACCATTACAAGTACAACTATAGACATTAATGAGTTTTGGGAACTTTGCCTTCACTATGCATTTGGCATTGTCGACTATGCACCTCACTCTGCTCTCAGCCAGCATGATTGCTTTGTTGGAGGCTATCTCCATGATTTCTTTCTCTTCCATTTTCGCAACAATATTAGGATCAAATCCACAGAAAGCTTCCCTATATATGTTCCAACAAAGTCAAGAGCTTTATGTACTTTAGCTGTTACTCACAATGCAATCTGAATTCTACGTAACATCCAATGTATTCAATGAAATTATGTTTGTTGAAACAGAGTAGTTCACAGAAAGTACCTGAATAGTTCTTTTCTTTTTAGTATTTCTGTCCAATTGTAGTCCATCAACATACCAGACATTGCCAGCAGCTCGAAGAGTTGACTGTTTATTAGAATGCATACCAACATAAGTTGGCGACAATACACCCCCTAATTGGTAAGTAGGTGAATCTCATTCAATAAACACAACTTACTTGTCGTCATAGACTGGGACTCCCCAGATTTCATCATGAAATGCTACATAAACTTTATCTGCGCACCAAACCTTGAATCAATGTCCGTGTATAATTAAGAGTCTTTCTTCCTATAAACAGACTGTTCATTTTAAATTGTTATCAGGCTATTAAAATATTACGGTAGTTCATCTTACAATATATTGTCTATACATTGAAAATTTATACGAGAATGTCAATTTCTTATGGCATGGTAGGTATATTGATGCATTCTATAATGTCCATCAAAGCAATGAAAAATGGGTTTATGTTGCATTCAAGTGCAAATTTGAAAATTGGCACGTTAGAGTATGTAGTATTTGTAGCATTTGGTAGAGAGATGAGGGATATAACGACCCTAGCAACCATTTCATTAATGACAAAATGAGTAGAAGTGAAGCAATAGTGGCCCACCCTGCAATAAAAATTACATCGTAAGCGTAACTTGCTCTTTTTAACCTTTTCTTCTCTTCCTTTGCTATTCTTCAGGTCAGTTTGTCAATGAATTCTGACGTAACATTTGGCATGAAATTCAGAAAAATAAAAAATTTGTACACATAACATTGCAAATCAAGATACTTTGCTATATATGAATGAAAAAGAAGACAAAGTTTTCAGTAGGGAAGCGAATAACAACGTGGCTTAATCATGTTACCACTGTTTTTAGTAATCCAATTGCACCTCCTTAACTCCCCACCATTAGACTCCTGGCCGTGTTGCTCCTGCTGTTGCACATTCTTAGCCACTGGTACTGGGACTTCCCTTCTTCCTGGCGACGCTAACAGGCGAAGCGCTAACGATATCTTCTGATCTAGGGGAGTGGAACAATCTGTAAGAGAAGAGTCATTGGAGTTCTGTGACAAAGACAAGGACACTGAAGATAATGATAGGGATGAACTGCTTCTATGCAGACCAATTGGGTACACTTTCTTGAGGTTTTTTGACAGGAAGCCTCGGTTACTATTTGGCTTCTCTTTTTCTTGGAAGAAAATGTTCTTCTCCAGAACCTGTTTCTTTGGATAATCTCTAGACATTGGTGGAGAAAATGTGAAACTTCTGCTGTCTTAAATTGGGTGGATGTAAAAGGGAGTTGGAGAAACCAACAAAAGGGGTCGAGGGTTTTAAAATGGGGAAGGGGGAGGGGGGTTCTAAATGTGCCATCCCTAAGTTGTTGAAGTGTGAGTTTCATTAAGTATCAGTTTATGCTTCTTGGTCTTTAAGCAAAACCAAATTCAGGCTAGCCCTTTTATCTAATGAAATGCTCATGTAATTATAAATGTTACATTAAAAAAAACCTAACAATGATAAAAATTTTATATAATTTAATATTATATATATTAAATTATAACTCTTAATTTGACTAATTTAATTTATTTATTTTATTATTGAGAGATGATTTAGTAATATTAGCACATTATTTATTTTATATTTGATTATAAGTGAATTTTATTTTTATTTTTTTTAATTTTGTATGAATATAATTTATGTATAATCTTATACTATATAATAAATAAAATTTATTTTAAATAAGAATAATAAAATAAATTTATATAATATAAGATGATAAGTATATCATATTAAAAAGTAAGTAAATATAACCAACGGAAATTTGACCTGCGGAGAGTTTATTTAGTAAGAGCCATATACAGATTGGGGCTGAAACAACCCACCCCAACCACCCACCAAAAAAAAAAAACCAAAAAGGGCTTCTTGGCCTATTGGTACCGAGTACTTCCGAGCCATGTGTAGATTCTACTGACTGGCGTTGGCGAAAAAGTTTAGTTTTATGGCCCATATGATGTAGTCTTCCTTCCAGTCCGTTCGTATCGACTCTGTTATTTGGTGAGTGAGACTTTTGGTCCGCTTTTAGTTGGGGTGAGGGTGCTAAGAAGATTTAGAGATTTTAGTTGTAGGGTTTGCCTCAGTGCAAGTGCTATGGGTCCAGAATTTCTTAACTTTTACTCTCTCTCTCTCTCTCTCTTATTGTCTTCAAGGTCGTCTGAGGCGTACCTGTTGCCTGCATAGACAGAGAAATGTCATCCTACATTCTTCCTGGTCTTCATTACCAGAAGAAAATTGCAGGAAACGCAGACAGACGACAAATTATGATATTTCCCTTCCTTCTTTTTTCTTTTCTTTTTCTTGGTTCTTTTTCGGTGTTCGAGACTATGATACTAGAAATTAAACTGGTTTACACATGCCATGAAGGACAAGTCTCAGTGGTAAATACCACTTGACCCCAACTACGTGTTTTCCTCTTTAAGCCTATGAGTCTTACCATTTGAGCGCAATATCTCGATTATCGCTATGGACACTGATTGATACATTTTTGAGATATACATGTAATGATTTTTTAGGTGAATGCTTGCTAACCACACTATCATCGTCTCATAATTAATGTCTTCTGTCTATGTGAGAAGTGAATGTTGGGACAAATAGTGTTGTAAATCTATGCCTAGTGCCAACTGGGGGTGTTTAAAAAAGAAAAGAGAAAATTTTGGTTAATCGAATTGAATTAAATTTTTAGTCAACGGAATTGATTTTATAATTATTTAACTAAATTTTATAAAAATTAAAAATTTTAATTTGGTTTCAATTTTTAATATTAAAAATGTATGGTTAATTGAATTGAATAGCACTTCAATGATATTTTATATATTTTTTAATTTCTTTCTTCTAATAATAAGAAGAAATATTACTAATATAATAAATGTTAATTTTAATTATAATAATAGTTATAAGTTTCTCTTAAAAAATACATCAAAAATACTTTTTTTCATTTAAATTATAAAAAATATATATATTTTTAACATTTAAACTATAATTTTTAATTTTTTTTATTGAATTTGGTCAATGGTTAATCGGAACCTAATCAAAATTTTTAATTAATCAATTTTCAATTTAAAATAATTAAAATTTTTAATACGATTATAATTTTACCGTTCGATTCGATTAATCGAACCGTACATAGCATGGTGCCAACACAAAGAAGCGCCCACTGGCCGTGAATGACGATGCCTGGCTGCTAAATGTGCTAGTATTTAATGATTTGCCTTTCACACGGGGTTATTTTTTATTTTTTTATTTTTATCTGTCCAATAATGATTTAATTTTGTTGAGGAAAATGGTTGCCGGATGCACCAAATGATTTAATTTTGTTGGGCAACTTCAATGTGATTTTATTCGAAATAAAATAATATTTTTTTAAAAATTAAATTTTTTTGATAAAAAATTATATGATGTATAAAAAAATTAATAAAATATTTAAATGAATCAAACAAAATGCATAAGAAAATTGGTGAAAAGTACAACAACATAAAATACTACTTTTATTACATTTTTTAAAAATATTTTTATATAATTTGTTTAACTTATTTTATATTTTATTAATTTTTATATTATTGTATATAGTTTTATTAAAAAATTTAAAATTTAAAAACAAAAATTTTATTACATATTATTTTATTGCAGAAGGGCCCAACGTCATTGCTGCATTCCTTTTGTGCGTCCCGATAATCAGACTCTTTTGTGGAAGACGTAGGTTGCTAGCTTCCTGACATCAGGGATCTAACATATGACTTCACATTGTTGGTCAGTTTTAACCAGCTACATACTTTCTCCCTTCTTTACGTTTTTTTTTTTTTTTTCTTTTGCGTGTGTGTAACACTATTATCTTTTATGTTTTTTATTCATCTAAGGTATTTTATCTTTATTTTATCTAATCTAGTTAAAAATTATGTGCATAAATTTTTATCATATTCATTCTTAATTTGAATTATAATTCATTCTTATAATAATGATATAAATTTTTAAGTTAATATAATTCTTTTATAATTCTTGTCCAATAAATTTAATTGTATGAACAATGAAGTTTATAATAATAATTATTTTTTTTCTATTATATTGACTCAAAGAGAATATTAATGTTAACATTTTAATATGAGAGATTAAGTCATATTGAGTAGTGAAGAATTATAAACTAGTATGATCGAATTGGAAAAATAAAATAACTCTATTTAGAAGGCAAGTAAAACCATAATTCTGTTGTGGTTAATTCATTATGATATGTATGAGCTAATGAATGATAGGACAAGGCATTGAAGTCACTTTTTTTTTATTATATTTATAATTGACTTTAAGCTATTGGTCATATGTATAATCTTCAACAAGATTAAGCATGAGAGTACTTTTAGACAATAATTTGTGTAGTTGAGAATTAGTAAAATTAATAAATAAAAACAAGGGCCAATGTAATGACAAAAATTGTCTACAAGTATAAGTATATATTTGAACACTACAAGGATCTTTATAATACAAATAAAGATGAGATCACTAGCTATTTAAGAAATTTTGCAATAAAATGTTATTATAATGAGAAAAATAGCAAATTGTAAAAATTTGTAAGGTTAATGATAACATAAGAAAAAAACTTGCAAATATCATATTTACAAGATGCATAAAGAGAGTAAACATTCCTTACCTTATAAGCTAAAGGCAAATGAGAAGTTTGACTTAAGTAGTTTGTAACTCTAAGGTTAGTTGTTATTGTTTAATAACCTTTTATTAAAGAGTGAAACTAGTGTTAAAAAAATGTAAAAAATGTACCTTTAAGGATCTAATGAATACTGTTATAAGGTATAATGTTCATTGATGAATGAGCATGTAAAAATATGAGTAAGTTAGTCTTATGAGATATCATGTTTTGAAGAAAGTGAGTTTTTAGTAAGGAACTAATTGAATAAGTCTTCTAATTTAAAATGAATTAGAAGATTAATGAACTAAGTGGTTTATTCAAGTTAAGGAATGTGAGGATATATCTCATCCCAATAAAGTTAATGAAAGCATTTGGTTCTTGAAAAGTTTAACTATATGAAAGTAGTTGTAAAATGATTATATTTAAAAAAAATTAAAGAATTGAATGGGATGCTAAGTTGGCTACTTGCCAATGTGATTGAAAATGTAAGAAATTTAGGATGCTCTCTCGTACTTTACTTATCATGAATGAGAGATAACAATTGAATATGAAGTTAATAGAATCTTATTATGCCTGAGACATGATAGTTTTCTATTTAGGTGTAAAAGAATAGGGAATTAGTAGATTTTTATGTATACACGAAGTGGATAGAAACAAAGATATGAGAATAACTTAATGACTAAAAATTATGCCTAATAAGAGTTCATATTATTTTATAAATCTGAAGGATTTTTATTTAATTTGCTTAATTGTCACCATAGTTACACATTTAAAATTACATAAAACATACTAGAAAGTTATTTTCTAATGTTGAGAACTAATTAGAATATACATATATGGAATGTATATTGATGTTTATTATGATAGGTCAAAAGTATAAAAATTGCAAACTCTAATATTTCACATTTGACCTAAAATAATTGACTAGTGTGTGATGATCTACGACAATCATTATATGTATGTTAAGCATTTAAGGGCATAGTTTGTAATTTTATATCATTATGTTACAATAAATGAGTAATTTGTCATAATCATTTAAAAAGAATTGTCTTTTACTTTAAGGTAAAATGACATATATGAATTGTATAGACATAATTATCCTTAGTCTAATGAAGAAATTGATGAATTATTTAGGAAATGTTCTTAAACAATTTCACTAGAGAAATGTAACCTCATTAACTATCCTTAGCAAAGTTAAAAGATTTAAGCCTTATAATGAGTTTGTGGACTTCTTTAAGTCAAATAGTAAAATAGTTATGACAGTACAATTTATTACTCTAAATGACAAGTAGTATTGCATGTTTGAGTTATACAATGGAATTTCAAGTTAATAAACATTTTGATTTTATACATGCATAAAAAATGTAATTAAGGTGGTATTGGAATTCTTGACAAGCATTATAAGTTACTTTTTATGCCACTAAGAGTGATACAACTAGAGAAATTGTACTTAACCTGGTAACTTGATTAAGTGCAAAAATAAAAGATAAAATTGCTTGCTTGCTTTGTCATGTGGGCATTATATGGAAAAGCAAAAGGTATGTATGCTTAGCCTTATGAAAATGAAGGAAAAGTTTGTTGCATATGTTTAGTCATTGTGATGTTTGCTTGAAAAGATGTCTGAAACATTAGAAATTATAATAAACTATATGATTATATTGATTTAAAGTACAACTCAATGAGAGGCATAATGGCATAGATGAAAAAGTCTCATATTATGTCTTCAAAAATTGAGTAAGGACTTATAGATTTGTATAAAGTGCAATGTGTTGATGGTAATATGAAATTACAATAACAATTAAATATGTATGGTATATATGTATAACTATTCAAACATATTGCTAAAAAGGTATATCACATAGGTTAAGATTGATTTATTCATACAAGCAATCACTTTTATTGTTTAAAGAGCGAGTAAAGATAAGATTATTTGAGCGAAGGCAATGATTTAAAGAAATCATGCTCAAAGTTGTTAGTCACATTACAAGAGTGAAGATAGGCCTTATAGATTAAAACAAAAAGTAAGACCAGTATGAATTATGCACTATTCATATAACATATACAAAATTAGATGTGAAATTTTAGTTTGATGCTTAAAAGAGTAAGTATTTGGAGAACTTAGGTTAAATACTTGAAAGCAATTGAACCAAGATTTGTATGATAAGTTATTATGAAATAAAATAAAATTGGCTTATGTTTCAAGGAGGAGACAACTCATTCGAGCATGTGATTATAATAATTTGACAACTAATAAGGAAATTGAAAGAATTCATACTTAATTCTTCGTTATGTGAGTCCTTTAAGGTAATAAAAGAGTCTTTTTGTGTATTATATGTTACTTTGAACTATATCTTAATGTGTTAATTTAATGATCGCTACTTAGTATGTTATTTGTAGTCATGAAAATTTTGACCTTTTGGACATGTTTAGGAAAATAATTAGATTGACATTAATAATTATAAGTTTGAAGAAGGATTAGTGTTATCAGACATATACTATTTGTATCTATTGATTGACCAATTATGTCATGTAATGAGAATTGAGTGTAACTATGAATACATAGTAAGGAAAAGTGTCAAGTTTAACTTTGGAAGAATAATATAAATTGAAACTAATGTGACAAAAAAAGTTTGGAGTATGAAAGAATATTTGAGAAAATCAAATAAATATATAGGTAAAAGAAACCTATTTTGTGTGAGTGAGAGATATTGATTTATGGATTTTGGTATTTACCCATAATGAGTTGATTGATTCGATCCAATTCGATAAATAAATATAAATTAATGGACTATTAAAAGGTTGGTAATTACAAAATATTAGTCTTATAAATATTTTCCCCTCACTTGCTCTCTACATGTACATCAAAATGTAAAAAAAAAAAAAAAAACTTTAGGAGACAAACCCTCAATCTTCTATATATTGTGAAAAGACAAGAGTTGAATATTATTGATTATTTTCATATCCTACTATATTTATGTTGTAGAAATTGAGTGATTTCACTTTGATTCTAAAGAAGCTGATGATTCAACTTATGATCAAGTACCTTGGAGGAAACTTTAATTAAAGTATTTTATAATTTTCACTAATTTTATTTGTGAAAATTTATACTTTTAATTTCCTGCATCTTTAATGAAAAAGATCTTGTTAATGATTTTTGTTGTATTTCTTTTGTAATTTCCTTTTCACTTTTCACTTAGCATCCATATTACATTCTTTAGTTCAAATTTGAAAATCTAATGTGATATTTTATCTGTTCATCTTCTCTTCTTTGAGTCATATGTTAGTTGTGTTCATGTCTTAATTTTTACAAAATTTGTGTGTTATGGTATTCGCGTGCCATGCCACTATATTTGTATCCGTCTTTGGTGCACTTTCATCAATTTAGTCGTCTAATCCTTATTTTCTACTCAATTACAGCACAAACACTTGGGTGCTTGCTACTTGATCCAATTTATATCTTTCATAGCTCCCAACTAATTTAGAAAGCGGGTCACCATCATCAAAATACAACCACGTAGAAAGTATTCGCATAATTAATCCCAATTAAATTAGAGCTAGTGTGTTATTATTATTGTAGTTCAAGCAACACAAAATGCATTGCATACAAATACACTTCATGAGTTTTGAGCAGGTGAGGCTCTCGGTAAGCTTTCATTGTTTTATGCGGATTCTGGGGCCCCATTTGTGCTCATGGTAAATCGTCCACTTATTGACTTTTATGGGCTGTTGGCTCACTTTGCTTTGGAATAAATGTCACTGTACTAAGTAGATGATTTACGGGCTGTTAATCCTTTTTCTGAATTTTTGTCCAAATAAATAGGGTTTTTGTTTTAGAAACGTAACGACCTGCCACTCTTCCTTGGAGGCTTGGAGTTGTCGTTACTTTCTCTCTGATGGATGGTCCCAAAATCTATTTGTAGTATATATATATATATATATATATATATATATATATATATATATATATTAAGCCCCAGACAAGGGCATGTCACTCGGCACGCTTCTCCAACTATTTTAGCTATTTTCCACACTTTTGCTCGTTGCTCATTGATTACCAAAATTAAACTCCAACATCTCTTTGGATACTTATCAAATTTTTTTGCGTAAATGTATAATTAATGTCAAATTAATATCTATTAAGATTAGCTATTTGGAAAACTAGATGTCGAGAAACTCAAAGGACAGAACCCGAAATTAATTTTTAGGAAATTGGAAAGTTTGATTTTCAGCCTGTGGATGACAAGCAGTCTGTAGTCCCATGCTTTCATGTTTTCTTCAAGTTTGATTGAATGCATTGTGAGTCGTTGTTATGTGATTTTGTCTGGCATTTGAATGGGTACTGCGTGTTTGGGGTTTTTTCATTTTTTATGATTCTTTTTTAATATTTCCTTCGGCTTCATTGAATTAGATATCGATATGGTAATTACTTTCTTTCTTTTTTTTGGGGGGGGGATTTTCTTTGGAATTTTTGTGCTAATTGTAGAAGTGGAGGAGATGGGAAGAGAGAATAGCAATGGGTTAAGGTCACCTCCTGACCTCCTAGGAGCCCTAGACATTTATCTATCACAATGAATTTTTGGTTGGTTTTCTTTCTTGCTAGCATAATTTGAGGAGTCATTGATTAATTAGTAGGCAGTTATCATTCCTTTATTTGCTTTCATCTTTTTCAAGCACTATGGGTTCATAATTTTTTAATTTTCTGTTATGAATGTTCTTTTTGTGCTCAACCAAGAGATGACATGTAAAGCTGACCCTAAATTTGATTACTTAATTTTGGGCAAAGCAATGCCTAATCAATCTTGCCAAGCCCTATATGCAAAAATCAACACTTGTTGTTAATGAAACTCGGAAGAGTAACGATAACAAGTGAATCCTTTAGCGTCTTTAGCTTGTATCAACTAGCTAAATTTAGTGTGTATTTGTGCATTGTACTATTCTATTTAGGAAACATTACTAAGATATTCTTGCATGAAGAGTGCGTAGAAGTTCGAGGACATTCTTAGTGAGATGTCGTGACAAGAACATTAGAGATATTAGGAAAAGGATAGCTGATTTTACCTTCATATATGTAGGTATGTCGTTGGATCTCTACATGGGAAGTGTTTGCTTTGACTTATTTATGTTTTGTTATTTTCTCGCACGATCTTGTTGTGCTATCTTATGTTGTCACCTTCTACAACATTCAAGACATTTGTTCATCCAACTTAGTTGCTTGTATATTACATCAACAGAAACCACTAAATATGAGCTAATAGGCCCCACACAATATATATACACTTTTGATCTAATTTATTTTGTAGTTGATTTAGCTAAATTTTGGTGTCTATTTCTATTGATTGTGTTCTTTAATTAGTATTTAAGCTAACACAATGCGCAGAACATGGGGAAAAGCTTCAGGTTCTCCATTTATGAAGTTAGATAGAAATAAGTGGTCGTCTACCAAAATGGATGCCGTTTAACGAGTACAAAGTTTAATTTATTCTTCAAAGGTGATCTACAATAGCCAATAATTCGAAGTTGATAAAATTGTAAAATTTTTCAATATACTTATTTTCAATATACAAGGTTTGATTTTTTCGTTTTACTTATTTTTTCTAATAAAATTGTTCAATATATATTCACACGTAATGCGGGTCGAAAGCTAGTTTTTTTTAATGCTTTTCACTGGGTAGCTGACCGTTTTTATTGCTGAGTTTGGTGTTTTTGTCTCTTTTAATAGGTTTTTTTTTTTTTCTTTCTACGAGTTTTTGTTATGCTTTTAATTTGTCATATCTATCATTTGATTAGAGTTTAGGGTCCTAAGAGACCGATGTAGGAATAAGTAAAGTATTTCAGATGGATCGATATTTTCAAGTTGTTACATAACAAAAGGCGAAGAGTTTTACCAAGAAAGATGTTACGTCATGAATAATTAGTGGCAACATCTCAGCAGTAAAATTTACTATTGTTATTAGTTAGTGATATAGTGAAATCAAAATTTTCTTTTATTTTACTACATTTAAGGATATTTCAAAAAATTATTCTTTTTTTAAAAGATGTCATATTAATCGTTGTGTGTGTATGTCATATGTTATATATAGTAGCTATACATAGAATTTAAATATTTTAGTAAATTTATTGTGGGTGGTCATACATTGAAAGTAGCCAAAAGAAATCTTATGGAGCAATTTTCAATGTAGAGGGAGTGATAATGTTTAGTGGGCACATTTCATCCAAGAATAAAGGGAATGAGTCCCACTAATAAAGTAATACAATCCTTTGAATTTCAAAAAAGGGATAATGTTAATGGAATCAAAGGTAGGGCCTATGATATTTAGCTCAGAAAAAGTTTAAATTGGTTAGAGAAGTATTAGGTCTTAGTATGCATCTTATTAAAATTGAATTTTGTGACAAAGTATGTGTTGACTTTGAGGATGGACATGAGAATTTATGTGTAAGGCCTAGTCTTAATCACTTGGGGAGTAAAAGTTCATGGCTTTGTAAAGCTAAGGGTTAAAGGGGGTTTTAGGCTACTATTGATGTAAAAATTGATGATAACATTAATTTTGTAGCAAACAAATTGATTACAAAAAATGTCAAGGTCATGCAAGTTTCAAAAATTGGCTTATGAGTCTCTTAACCCTCTTTCATAGATGTGTCAGGCGAAAAAGTATTCATAAAAGGGAAAATAGAGCTTCATAGCAGTGAGATTAATAATAAAGGCATCAAAGGGGGTAAAGTGTTAGCTAAAAGAGTTGTGATAGATAAGATCTAAGGTGATGTTGTGGAGCCAACTAGAGAAGTGCTCTTAGAGGACATAAAAATTTTTGATAGGGTTATCTAGGTTTATAATAGGATCATTTTGGGATGAATCATAAAATATTATAGAAATAAGTGAAGTTTTGGGGTTAATGACGATGATAGGGGAAGGTAGATTGCTTGAATAACTCCATAAAATGTAGAGAGAAAAAGACATCTTATAAGGTAAGTAATATTGTATATTATATGTGTGGGGTGGGGTTTTTGATATTCCATATTATGCTATTGTCACTTTGAATGTGAGAGGGTTAGGTGCCAATATGAAGAGAGAGGAATGACGTAATTGATTAATCCAATTGAAATCTTGTTTTGCGTGTTCACAATAATGAAACTTACAACAAGTGTTGGTGTTTATGTTAAGATGAATATTTGTATTGATCGAATTTTCAATTGTTACTTTTTAAGGCAGAGGGCTTATCCATTGATGTTGATTACCTTGAGATGATTAAAGGTTTCAATTGATTAAAGAGGTGATCATTCCTCAATTTATTATAGTTAAAGGATGGATACTAGGGCCTTATAGATTGTTTCCTTGGATGGAGGAAATTGGCATGTTTGCCTTAGTCAATTATAGTTCATGGTTAAACCATGGACAATTAATTGTTTATTTAATGACCTATCTTGGGGGGAGAACTCTTATAGTTTTCAAGGCTTTCAAGTATTGGATAAGGACTAAACTTTAAAACCTTTCGCTTTCTTTGGGCTAAAGAGCTAAGAATTCATGAGCGAAGATTCTAAACTTAAGTTTTATTATTTTGCCTTATAGTTGTTAGGTGTGTGCTTTTTTGATTTAATAATCGATGGGTTTAGGTAGTGGTGCTGGAATTTTCGTTAAAATGAATAACAAGATAATTTTATGGGTAAAGTCACATGGTTTGGCAAATGACTCTTAGTTTTGGAGCTATCATATTTTGGTAGCATTAATTTTGTTTTTGTTTTTGTTTTTGTTTTTTTCAAAAAAATCAATTCAAATGTATAAGAAAATAGGAAAAGAGAGGCTAATTAAGAGTATATTTGGATTTTGAGTTTATAGATGGACAATTTAAGTCCTAACGTTTTAGGAATTGAATTGATTTTAAAGTTACTCACTTGTATATATTCATTTGGGTGTCTTCTATCTAGTTCAAATACAATAAATAAGAGTTTAAATGTTATTAAAAAAAGATTAAAAGAGGATTAAATCTCAAATTAGAGATATAGTGTAATACACTAGAATATATGAGTTTTAGGTTGATTTGTACAAAAATAAAATATATACGTTATAATTTTAATAATACTAAGAAAGTGACAAATTTGAGCCTTTAGATCATATTATGTGAAAGTAATGCAACTAATTTTGTTATTTAGACTCTATTATTTGTATAGGTAGTAATATAGAGAGGATGTATTTCATAGCATGAAGGTTACATTAATAAAATGAAGATGTGATATAAGAGTGTTGTGTGATTGTAAAATTTTTGTTAAGTTAAAGGACAAATTTTATCAAATAATAATTAGACTTATAATATTTTATGGGAGGAATTATGGGGTTGTGAAAAAATAACTTGCTTAGAAAATGATTGTAGTAGAAAGGAAAATGTTTACATAAATATGGAGTAAATTTAGGGACAATTGAATAGGAAATGAGGATATCCATTACAAATCAAAATGTACTACTTATTAGAAGTAAATTAAATAAGTGATATTTGTATTAGTACATACATGTTCAGTGAAAAATAACAAATACTTTAATTACAAAAAGTAATCAAATCTATATGGATGAGAAGTGAAAAAGAAAAGAGAGGAATAGTTAGGTTTACTTAGAAATCTTTAATTAAAAAAGATTTAGAGTAGTTAAGTCCCAATGTTTGATTTAGAATATAATAGAATAGAAAAATAAAAAAAAAATTCATGAAACTGACCTAATGAAATTAGGAATTAAAATTTTATCGATGTTGTTGTATCACAAGTTGATAGAGAGATGATAAGATGAAGATAGCAAACTAGAAATAGAAAAGAGAGAGGAAAAGAGAGAATTTTGAGTTTTTCTAATTTTCTGAACTTTTGTTTGGATTTTTTAAACTTTTCAAAATTTTTAAATAGCTTCGATTTTTTTTTAAATTTTCCCATTCATTTTGAATTTTGATTTTTTTTGAAAAGTCATAAATTTTAAAATTTTTTCAAGTTTTTAAAAAAATTCAAACTATCGAATTTTTTTAATTTTGAGAATTTTTAAAATTTTCAATTTTTATGAAAATTATTGCATCATCATTTTGCGGTAACATGACATCTAACTCAGCCCGAAGCAGATGATATGGCGGACCACATGCGGCAATTAACAACAGATTGACGAGAAAAAACCAATTTCATTGACAGCACTAGTAGAATGCCAATTAATAAATAAATTAGAAAAAACGAAATTGGCATAATCTAAAAGACGTCTATATTTGAAGGATTGAATGCTAATTTTTTTGACTAGTTAATACTTTATTTACGTATTCTTTAGTTATATTGGCACAAACTTCCTAAAGGACTTAAGAAAAATAAGAAATTATTTAGGAGCTTATTACATTGACAGAATTAACTTCATGTTTTCTAGATTCGTATCTCCATTATATTATCATATTCATTTTGTTTGATGCACGCTTATGATCTCATCTTTTTATATATCAAAAGATTAAAAATATTCCACTTTAAAAGTTATAATAGTGAAAAAAAAAGGATTTTCTTTCATAAAAAAATAGTAAAAGAAAGAGCAGACAACCATAGTGCACTGGATATTGCATTTAGCTGAATTTAATCTTCAGATTGTCTTTAATAATCGCCGAAAACTATTAGCAAAATAGCTATCATAGGAAAAAAAAAAAGAAAAAAAAGAAAAAAAAACTATTTCAAGAGGTCTTATTGCTATTTTTTGACTGCTATATTTCTCGATCAGTTATGCCTAGGTGGGTGATGTCTGGGGGCATGGTAATCAGTACTAAAAGATACAAAAGCAGCCTCAGTAATATCCTCTGCTACTCTTCTCTTGCTTGCAGCATTCATAGCCTCCTTCCCATCTTGATAGTTAAGATTTCCAGCCACTTGATGATTACCAGTTGAAATCTTTGAGGACCCTACAGCAGCTCTTTTGATTTCAATTCCATCCTTTCTGACGTTGTCTATAGCCATTGCCATTTTTCTTGTTCTTATGATGGTTGGCTCAACTCCAACTCCAACCCCACCCCTCTCCACTAGCTCTCTCTGAGTTGAAACAATGTCAATCATTGCAGCTGCATTACACACAAGAAAATTAGATTTTTGGTCAAATGAGTAAGTATAATCTTTCTTGGTGGCCATCAATATGATAGGAGAGAATAATAAAAACAAAACGAAAAAATTACTAAGGGAAGAATATGTAATGCACATATACATATATATGTATGTACACCTTCATGGGCATGGCCATTTTTGGCTTGCCATACAACAAACAGTAGAATTAGCAGCAAGGTTGCAGCCCTCATGGCAGCCATTGCACGTCTCTCTCTCTCTCTCTTTTCGACCTTTTAATTTGAGAGTATGTCTGTTGTTTTAAGATTCAAACAAGAGAAGAGCTTTAAATGAAAGCAGAGACTTGAGATTTATAGAGATTGAATTCAAGACCAGTCAATGATAGCTCTGCTAGGTAGTAATTAACACTATATATGGTCCCAACATTCGCTTTTCCATGTTTCCGTCGATAATTTAATTTGTTAGTACTAATAGACAAACACAATATTACAAAACAAACATTTAGAAGAACCCCCGCTGGTCGCTACAAATGTCATTTGGATCCGAAATTAAATGTGAGAATCTCAAAGCATTTTCAATCACAATGTGATGAACTTTCTATGTGCATGTTCAAATACCAAGGCAGCGTCGGTGGGGGTGTCCATATTGCAGTGGGCTTGATTGTACAAATCATTAATTGGCGAAGGATACCAACATACATATGCCTAGGGGGGCACTAATATATCAAGAAGGGTGCTAATGTGAAAGGTGATGGTTACGATAACGTGGAATGGAAGGTTACGTGTGTTTTGCGCCTGTCTGCCGCCATGCATTCCACGAGAATTGCTTTCTTAGTTTTGTGAGATTTTTTGAATTATATGCCGGGTTTGTCATCATGTGCAACATTTGGCTTTGTCGGTAGCCACTACTGTTCCCTGTGTACGTACATAAGAGTGCGGGGATGTCAAAACTTGCATGGAACCGAGCCCAATATACAACTCTCTAGTTTTAAAGTATAACCTGAATATTATAAACATTTTTAATAAAATTAAAAAAAAAACGCATAAACTAAAAAAGGAATGGGAATCCAACGGTAAGATGAATAAGAAAATGGTTTAATCCTTAAAGGAATAAAATTAAGATGAATTGGACGTTTCACTAGAAGCCAATTTGAACTGGAAGGCTGGAACGTGCCTCAGGAGAAGCAGAGGAGCCTTTCAACGTAGGAAAGTTGCCTGTAAACGATGTGGGCAAGTGGCCAGAGGACCCCACCCAAAAAAAAAGAAAAGGAAAAGAAACAGAGAGAGAGAGAGAGAGAGAGAGAGAGAGAGAGAGAGAGAGAGAGAGAGAGAGAGAGATAGAGTATATATACAAAATTTTAAATATTTTTTTTTGTATTTTTTTATAAATTTGTAAATTCAAAATATTAAAATATATTATAATTATAAAAATTTAATTATAATCAAAGTAAATTTTAACTGTAATCAAATAAGAATTTTATTAATTTATAAAAATTTAATTATAATTATAATTAAATTTTCATAATTATTATAAGATTATGTAACAAATTAATTTAATTTAACTAATTATTTTTCTCAAATATAAATTAACTATAAAAGTAAATTTAGTTTAAGCCATATTTAAAACTTTTAACTAGATATTTAGAATTTGTGCAATGCCTAAATCTAAAATTAGTGTAAATATATATTGTTGAAATTAAAAGACAATTTTAATTTTTTCTTATGTGATAATTTTTTATAAATTTACAAATTAAAAAATATTATAATATTTTATAATTACAAAAATTTGATTACAATTAAAATATAATTATATAAATTAATTAATAAAATTTTAATTATAAACATATTAATTCATATAATTTTGCATTAATTGTAATAAAATCTTTATAATTATAAAATTTTCTAATAAGGTAAAATAAAAGAAAAAATAGAAAAAATAGAACAACTCTAGAATTCTCCATTTTAAGAAAGAAAATCTCTTAATTTTAATAATTTTTAAAAAAGAAAGAAAAAATTATTCTCAAATTGTTCAAAAAAGTAAAAAAAGAAAAAAACTTCCAAATCTTTCTTTTTTTGTTTTCTTGAAAAGAAAAAAAAATTTTCCTTTTCATTTTCTTAAAAAAAAAGTTCAAAAGTTTTTTCCTAAAATCAATTTAATTTAACTAACTATTTTTTAAAAATCTAATTGACTATATATAGAAATTTAGCTTAAACCAACTTTAAAGAGAAAAAATTATTTATAATTTAAAAAGAAAAACTCAACATTTGAGTGTCTTTTTAATTTTTTTCTTTTAAATAAAATACAAGTAAATGAATTTGTTATTAAATATGATTAAACTAGTGCATCACATGATTAGACCCATTCCATGTGTGGGATCATCTTTCTTTTTATCATTTTGATTGATTTGTCATATATTTTGTAGTATACATTAAACATTTGCCATTAGGTTGATTCTTAAAAGAAAAAAGGTATAATAGAACTCAAATCAGAATTTACAACTAAAAATGATTAATTTAAATCACATGAGGACTCATTAATGAGAAATGTCTAGTAAAAGAGGGAATTGTGCAATCATTGACAATATGCAATATCATCATGCATAATATTTTTATTGGGCATCTCAAATTGTTTAGTGGGCTTATGTGGCCTTTAATGCATATGATCAATCATAATTAATAAGTAGATAAGAGCAATCCAAATTTGTATATTTCATTTATTAATTATTTTATGTATTAGGATATTAGCACTTAAAACATGAAAGTAATTCAAATAATTACAATAATTATCCTAAAGATATCCCAAAAAAAAAAAAAACAGAATTATACCTATTGTAATCTTGAAACATACTCTTAATCTTTGTTTTTGTTCCAATAGATTATTGCTATTGGCTTGCACTTAGGGTGTTTAGTGAAAAGAGAAAATTATAAGGTTTGAGGCCATTTTGTTATCCACACATTGAAGAGGGGAAAGGATATAAAATACTTCAAGTACATTAAATTAGTGGATCGTGAGCCTAATGACTAATTATAAGTGAATTACAAGGAAAAAATAAGAAATTTGTACTAAAATTATCCTTAAAATTTAATGATCCTAAAAGTTATACAAGCATGAGTTCAATGTGTGCAAACTGAAAAGACCATTTGGCCACCAATTTCTTGCACAAGTCTAGGCCAACATGACATAAATTTGGTCCAAGCTTTTCAAGTGCAAGCTTTCATGCTAGCAACCCATGACAATTCAAAAGTGAAGATATCCATCTTTTAAGAGCATCTAAAAGAACCCTTCTCTTTAGCCCAACAAAAATAAAGCCATGAAGCTCAAGAAACCTAATCAAAAAAATCAAAAGACAAATTAAAATAAAGCTAAATAATGTTAAATATAAATAAAACTCAATGATTTATATTTTATATCAAATCATATTATCTCTAATTAACAAGAAACAATCATTATCAAGCTTGTCCTTATCACTTTATAGCTAATAGAAATAAGCCAATAACATGACATTTTGAGTTATTTTGAGGCATTTGGAGGGAAAAAAGAGAAAAAAAAAAAGATGTATCAACAATAAATAAAAACAACACAAAGAGAAGGAAAAAGAATTAGAAAATACTTGAAAAAGATAATAGCTAACATTAAAAAGGCATTTTGTTCCACCCAAAATAAATACTACTAAAATTGTAGAGAGTTCATTCTAAGGCTAATAAGTAATTATCGTGATAAACTGAATATAAAAAATATGAAAATAACATTCAAAATTATAGTTGGGAAGGAGGGTGTCAATACTAGCGAGTTGTTTAAATTTAGAATTACTAGTGTAAGGAAGACAATTGGAGCTTTACAAGTTAGGAAAAGAAGATGTACAAAAATTAGTTAGTATGATGTTTGAATTATATAATTGATTTTTATAGTATTAAATTTGATAATATTTGAGTTTATATATAAATGAAAGGTTTTCTAAAAGTATAATTTTAATATTTTTTTGTGTAAATATGAAAAGGTAAAAAAATGAAGTAATGAAATATATATATATATAATACAAAACAAACAAAAAGAGAATAAAAAAATAACTAAAGAAAAATACAATAATTATAAAAAAATAGATTGAAAATTAAATTTGTAGAAAAAATAGATAAAAAGGAATAATAGATTAAGTCAAAAAAAACAAAAAAGGTAAATTCTTTTTAATAATAAATAAAAAAAGAAGATAAATAAAAAGTGTAAACAAAATTGAGCCAGTTTGGTCTAATCGAATAAGACTCGGTCAAATTTGAGTTGACCTCTTTAAATTCTAGTTGACTTGGTCAAATTTAAGGCATACCTGATTAGACCCGTCATTTCAGTCAAATTAGGTCAATTCGGGTCAAATCTAGTAAAATTGAATTGAAGGCAATTAAACCGGGTCAAAACTATCCCATAAATCTTTACCCTTTGACCCGAGCTGACTTGAACCAATAAATACAACACAAAAACGCAATACCACAAGATCAAACGCTATAAACACTAAATACTCCCCGAGCATCATTTACGTATTGAACTTATTTTTAACTTTTCTTATTAAAAAAAGAAAAAGAAGGGCTATTTTTCAAAAAAAAAATCAAAAATATATAAAAATTAAAACATCATAATAAATTACTATTTTAAAAATAATAATAAATAAATAAAAATAAAAAGTAAAAAGAGAGTGATGCGAAAAGTCCAAAAAAAACGGAATTTATAGACCAAGGCCCACACGAAATTAAGGGATAAATAGGAAAACTAAATTAGAATTTAATAATATAAACACTAAACTCAACATTGAAAAGAGTACAAATTTAGAGTATTTAAGAAAAATATGAATATTACACTTTAAAAAAAAAAATTGAGAGTAATATGTTAATTTGAACGTTATAACAAAAAGTAGTTCTTGATAAATTTTTTAGTTTTCAAAAGAATCGAGAGAGAAAATTTTTACTTTTTATTTAATTCAAAATTGTCTGATCTATTGTTTGATATTATAAAAGGTGCATATTTATAAACTAAGATAACAATTATAAAAAATCACAAATTCCTACTTAGGATAATTCCTTATTTAGGAGAAATTTCTATCTATATATAAATTTTTACACAAATAATAAACTCTTAATTTAGAGTGACTGTTATTACTTAATTTTAACACTTTAAATACTTCAATAATATTAATAAGGTTTAGACTCTTTTTCAAGTTCGAATTCGCTTTGATACCAATTGATATAGAAAACCCCAAAAGACGTGGCTTAAGAACTCAACGCACACAAGGAATGAAAGAACAACCAGGAAACTTAAATCAGAATTTAATAACATTAACACTATAACCAACATTCAAAGGAAAACAAAATTAGGGTATTAAAGAAGGATATGAACGTCATACTCTAGAAAAAAAAGGAATTGAGAGTGATAAGTTGAGTTGAACGCCACAAGAAGGAAATATCTCTTGATAAGTTCATTAGTTTTCAAAAGAATCGAAGGAGAAAAACTCTTACTTTTTATTTCACTCAAAGTTGTTTGATTTATTTTATGATGTTACAAGGAGTGCATATTTATAGGCTAAGATAGCAATCCTAAAGAGGTATAAATTTCTACTTAGGATAATTCCTTATTTATGAAGAATTCCTATTTAAGTACAAATTCTTACACAAAAAATAAACTTCTTATTTAAAGTGACTGCTATTACTTAGTCCTAATACTTTAAACACTCTAATGATATTAATAAGGTATGGACTCTCTTTTAAGTTCAAATTCACACCATTTGAAGCTTGTTTGGCCTGAACATCCTTCTGGAATGTGCAATAGACCTCTTGCATTGATTGAAGTTTTAGCTCATGTTATTGGGCCTTCTAGAATGTGCAATGGACCTCTTATATCCATTGAGGCCTTCCATCCATTATCTTTATGGTTCTCATCATTCTCCCTTTCCTCTAAAGGATTCATCCTCAAATCATCACCTTGTTTATACTTGATGATGAAAGGAAAGGTTTGAATGAATTTGATCCACTTGACATGTTTTTTGTTCAACTTTCCTTGTACAAGTATGATAGAAACTGCACAAGTACTTATACTTTCCCTCATATATCCTTTTGAAATAAGTTCCTTAAGCTGCCTTTAAAACTCATTTGTCTCCTTAGGATTACTCCTATATGTTGGCCGATTTGGGATAAGTGCATTAGGGATGAAATCAATTTGATACTTAATTCCTCTCTTAGGTTGTATTCTACTTAGGATATTATCATGAAATACATTTTCAAATTTCTGCAATAGAATAACAACAATACTAGACAAAGATGGTTCAAGCTTATTAGTATTAAAATAAGTCTCTTTGTACACAAGTATGATCATAGGTTGTTTGACAAAAATTACTTTTTTGACATCACTTTCTTTTACATAAAAACTTTTTATTTTCTTCTCTTTCTCTTATGTTCTTATGTTTTCTCCTCTTTTCTCTTTTTTCAATCTCTCTTTTTTGTTCACTTTCATTTTTAATCCTTAATTGATTCTCATAAGTTTGTTGAGGTGATAAAGGTATAAGAGTGACAGGTTTTTCATTCATTATAAAGGAATATCGATTCTTGAATCCATCATGCATAACTCGTCTGTCAAACTGTCATGACCTTTCTAATAGAATATGACCCACATGCATAGGTACAACATCATATAAAACTTCATTGCAATGTCTTCCAATAGAGAATGACACAAGCACTTGCTTATCTACCTTAACTACACTACTCTCATTCAACCATCGAAACTTATATGACTTATGATACTTTATAGTAAGTACATTCAGCTTCTTAACCATAGTTGTGCTACCAATATTAGTGCAACTTCCACTATCAATAATCATACTACATACCTTATCTTTGATGAGACATTTCGTCTGAAAGATATTATCTTATTGCACCTCATTTTTTTCCTTCAATTGCATATTCAAAGCTCACCTGGTAACGAGAGCTACTCTATTAATCAAATACTCCTCTCCATCACTTTCACCCTATGATGATGACACAAAATAATCATCTTTATGGTCATAAACTTGTTTCAATTGCTTTCTTGCCTTAGGAGCCTCATATTCCCCATGTCTCCTTAGAACTTTGTTATTATATTGGCTTGCTCCTCCATCCTTTCTCTCATATCATCAAATATGGTATTCATGTGCTCAAATTGTTGTTGCATAGCTTTAATCATGAAGGACACATCATTAGCTCCCTCTTGAGCAGCACCTTTGTCTTTGGACATCATAGTATTACTTATACATAAAATAATTATGACACCTCACAAAACACTCCCTTACTTGTTTCACTTAAAAGATGGTGTCACACTCCCTCATGTTTACACTTTTTATGACCTTTTCTTTATATGAACTTTCACTCCTGCCTTTTACCGCTCGAATTTCCCCTTTTAGCTTTATAAATGACTAAACAATGTAAATCAAGAGTATTGATTTTGAACAGAATAAGATAAATGACGTATAATTGAACAAATTGGAGAATAAGGAATCAAAAATGAAAAAGGATATCAAGACAAACAAATTTAATAAACTAAACTTACAAAAATTAGGATAGGGGTAGTTAAACTTAGAGGACAAACTTGGATAATAAAATAAGAAAATAAATGGTAGAATTGGAGTTGAGTAAGAAAACTTTATTATTATTGTGGCTAATATGACCAAACTGTTAACTTTATCAATAACTTAAATTTGATGTTTTCTTTCTATCTTTTATTTTTTCATTGATCCTTTTTTTTGTTTTTTTTAACATAAAATAGTAGTGTAATACTTGGAGATAGGAATTGGTATTGAAATTTGCATGTTTTTAATAATTATGATCTCAAACAAATGAACAAAGTAAGAAAAGTTGCAAAAAGATAGATTAACACGTTTGAATGATAATAGATAAATCAGAAGGTAGTAAATTAAAGAATTAATCGATATAACCTAATTTAGAGCTAGGCTTTAATACCAATTGATGCAGAAAACCCCAAAAAGACATGACTTAGGGACCCAATGCACACACGAAATCAAGGGACATCTAGGAAAGTTAAATCAGAGTTTAATAACATAAACCCTAGACCTAACATTGGAAGGAGCACAAACCTAAAGTGTTTAAGAAGGATATGGATGTCATGCTCTAGAAAAGAAATGAATTAGGAGTGATAAGTCGAGTTGAACGCCATAAGAAGAAGGTACCTCTTGATAAGTTCGTTAGTTCTCAAAAGAACCTAGGGAGAAAAAACCTTTGCTTTCTATTTCATTCAAAGTTGTCTGATTTATTGTCTGATGTTATAAGGGGTGCATATTTATAGGCTAAGATAACAATCTTAAAGAGGCACAAATTCCTACTTAAGACAATTCCTTATTTAGGGGGAATTCCTATCTAGGTATAAATTCTTACACAAAAAATAAACTCCTAATTTGGAGTGACTACTATTACTTAGTCCTAACACTTTAAATACTCTAATGATATTAATAAGGCCTAGACTTTTTTTCAAGTTCGAATCGCACCATTTGAAACTTGTTTGGCCTAAATGTCCTTGATTAGCTCATTTAGTACTTCTTTCATCTTTTTGGCTCTAGCTCGTATTATTGGGCCTTCTGGAATGTGTAATAGACCTCTTATATTGATTGAAACTCTAGCTCATGTTATTAGGCCTTTTAGAATGTGCAATGGACTTCTTGCATCCTTTGAAACTTTAACTTGTGTTATTGGGTCTTCTGGAATGTGCAATGAACCTCTTATATTCATTAAGGTCTTCCACCCATTATCTTTACGGTTCTCATTAGAGAGAAAGTTACTAAAAGTAAAATCAAGCTCTGTGCTCTAAATTATTTCCTAAATTGCAAAATTAGACTCTTAAACCTTCCAAAACATAAACATCATACCCTTTAAACCCTAAAAATAGTGTCTTTTTATCAAAATTAAAGTTTAAACGAGTGTGATTATGTTGTAAGTGTAGTAAAAACTAAAAAATTATGCATTTTTTAAAGGCTTTAGAAATTGAAATGGAGAGGAAATAGAGATATAGGGCTTAAAAATGGAGAGAAAAAGAAGAATAAGGGGCGACCATTGGAAAAGTGAAGGAAGAGTTAGGGCTCCCCTCAATAGGCAGATTCAAAACGGCATCGTTTCAATGTCTAAGGAACAATTCCCTTAACGTTAAAACTATGTTGTTTTAGCATTTTAGTCCTAACACCTTTATTCGAAATGATGTCATTTTAAGCAGTCCCCTAGCCATCTTCGCATTCTAGTCCCAAACCTTTATTTGAAATAACGTTATTTTAAAGAGTTTGCTTAACTTTAAAATGAAATCATTTTGGAAGTTTTGTCCTAACCACTTCATTTAAAATGATGTCATTTTGAACAATTTCATTAGTTTCAAAAACAACACTCTTTTGGCATTTTAATCTCAACCCCTTCGTTTGAAATGAAGTCATTTTGATGTTCCATTCCTAACTCCTTCATTCCTAAAGATGTCATTTTGAACAATTCCCTCTACTTTAAAATGATGCAGTTTTGGCGTTTTAATCACAAACACTTCATTTGAAATGACATTATTTTGAAGATTTCTTTCAACCTCAAAATGATGTCATTTCAACATTTTAATCCCAACCCTTTCATTGGAAATGACATCATTTTGAACAGTTATTTCAATCTCCAAATACGTTGTTTTGACATTTTAGTTTGAGTCCTAATCCTTTTATTTGAAAGGATGTCATCTTGAAGAATTCCTTTAGCCTCAAAATGATGTCGTTTTGGTTTTCAAGTCTTAGCTCCTCATTTGAAATAATGTCTTTTTGAAAATTTCCCATAGCTACAAAATGAAAGTGTTTTGGCTTTCCAATATTAGCCCTTCATTCAAAACAATGCCATTTAAAATAGCTCTTTTAACCTCAAAGGGAAAGGGATGCCATTTTGGCATTTTAGATCTAGTCGTTTTCATTCAAAATGACCTCAATGCTATTTTGATATTCTAGACTCAACACTTCTCATTTAAAATGATATTGTTATGAACAGTCTTCTCAACTTCATAACAACATCGTTTTAATGTATTAGGCCAAACCCTTCAACATAAAACAACGATATTTTATCCTATAATAAAATAATAAAAAAGATAAAAATAACTTTTAAATTTTTCTAAAGATCTAACAAAAAAAAATCTTTAATTCCTCATTATTTTTCATTTTTTAATATTATTTATTCTTATTTTTCTAATTTTTTATTTTCAAAATTCTAGAATCTTTTGTGAATTTTTGATCTCAAATTTCCAAAAATCTTGTATTTTTATAAATCAAAAGTTTGAGTGAAAAAACTTTTTATGCAACATTTAGACAACCAAAATGGTCCCCACAATTAGGTACTTTTCATTCATGTAATTGTTGTCCAAGTTGGGATATGTGTTGTGGACAATATCTTAGAGGAGATTTTCACTATAGGGTATTAATCAATTTGACAGTATTGGTATCCAACCTTTCCTATCAAAGTTATCATTTTCTCCATTTCCATCTTCCAAAAACCCAATTAGAGAATTCATGTGCATTCAACTGCTCAATTCCTTCTACCATTGAGCTTGTAATTCTCATGTCTTCTGTTAGCTTATGTAACCTGCAGTATTCCCATAAGTAGGAAGAGTTAATTGTTGCATTGACACTATATATAGTCAGCGAAAATTTGCAAAGCGTGTGATTTTAGAAAATTGGAATTTAAAGATAGAGCAAGTACCCTTCAAAACATTGTTTAGAAAATTCTGACTGCCTGTGTTTCTACAATCTTCAATGATAGCTACTTGTGCTACATGTAAGCCAAGTGTCATAAAGATACCTTGATCTAGCCTATTCAAGTATCTTCAAAGTGCAAATTCGGGCTAAAACTAAACCTCCACAGGCTGCTAGCATTGCCTAGCCCATTTGCTACCTATAGAAGGTTCCGAAAACTTATAGAAGTGTCTTCATCTAGAGAATTCCGGAAGGGACCATATTAAATTCATATCTAGAATATTTTTTGTAAATATTTAGGATATACCATTCTAACACCTTATTTTAAGATGTATAAATAGGTGACCCCCTTTCATTTGTACAACACAAATCCTTTCTCTCAATAGAAGCTCACTTGCAAAACTTTCTTATGCTTTCTCTCTCTTCCTCCAACACTTCCAACTCGCTTATTTGCCTTTCACACAACTTTCGTTGATTCTCTCAAACTCTCCAAGGCTTACTTAACTTATCTTCGCATGCAAGATTGACTAAGTGCCGCATGAGTTAGCACATTTAAAGCCTAACTCTATGATAGGTAGTATCAGAGCCAAGGTCCAAACCTTATGTGCAACTTGTTCGTTTGTTATTTGCTAAGACAAGCATGACAAGCAAAGAAGGATTTGTTGCGAACACTGTAGAGGAGCAACAAGTAGGGCAACAATCTCGTGGGCATGAAGAGCAGTGTGCTCTAGCTAAGCGTAGCAGGTCTAAGGCTTTAATGAAGGAGACCATGGACTCTTGTGTTGGTGGTTTGGAAAGGAGTGTCACCGACATAAACTCCGTTGTGGGCGACCTCAACGATTAAGTCGATAACTTGATTTATGAGAATGTAGAGATCATGCGGGCTACCAAAGTCATGATCGAAGAGTTTGACTGTTCATTTATGGGAGAATTGCGCTCCTTAAATCAAGATCTATTCAACCTACGCAAGTTTGTTAAAGGAGAAATTCATGACCTCCATAGGGAGATGGATTCTTTGTGCTGAAACAACTCATTCGCTATTATATTTGCCACTACTAGCACCACTGCAATGCATGACTTGAAGGTCCTAAAACTTGTCATGTACAACGGTACACATAATGCCACTGCTATAAAGAACATTTTGTTCGGCCTTGAGTAGTACTTCAAGGCCATGAGGGTTGTTGATGACCTTGCCAAAGTAGGCAACGCCCCAATCTTCCTAAGGGATGCTACCCAACTTTGGTGGAGACGTAAGCACTCCAAGAGGGATAAGAGCTTTTGTATTATCGACACTTGGGAGCAAATCAAGGTTGAGGTATGTAAGTACTTTGTTCTTTACAACATAAACAGTGAAGTGAGGGGAAAGTTGCATTGCTTATTTTAAATAAGTAGTATTTTTGACTACATTAAGGAATTTACTACCCTTATACTTGAAATCGAGATGTCTGATAGGGAGTTTCTCTTCTACTTTAAAGATGGCTTGAAAGATTGGGTGAGAGTTGAGCTAGATAGGCATGATGTACAAACCCTGGATGCTGCTATTGCCGTTGCTGAAACCTTTGTTGATTACTCTACCCATTTTAGGAGCAAGAAGCCAAACTTTGGTAAAAGTGAGAAAGAGAAAACCAGGCAAAAGAAGCAGGCTTCTGGTCGCAACGAGGGTGGACAGCAGAGACCTTCAAGTGGTCATCCCAAGCAGAAGAAAAAGTTTATGGGTAAGTGTAACTAAGGTAATCCCCCTAGTCCCTGTTTCATTTGTGACGGACCACATTAGGTAAGAGACTACCCCAAACGTAAAACAATGAATGCTACGATGACAGTACTTGACTAGGAGAAAGCCAACGAAGAGCTCTAAGTTGACATGGGATGTATCCAACAATTGGGTAATTTTTTAAAACGTGCCTCCCTAACAGTCTCTAAGGAGAAGGGACTGTTATACATTGACATTGCCATCGAAGACACAGTAGCCTATGTGATGCTAGATACAGGGGCAATGCATAACTTTATGGACATATAAAAAGCCAAATGTATAAGCCTTAAATTGACAAAGGGAACCGACACCATCAAAGTAGTAAACTCAAAAGCAAAGCCTGTCCAAGGCATAATACACGGAGTAGCTATCTAGATTGGTGAATAAACTAGTAAGTTGGACTTTACCATTGTTCCTATGGATGACTTCAAGGTGGTGTTAGGTTTTGTATTTTTCTATGAAACCTTGGCTTTTCTTGTTCCTGCCTCAAGTTCTCTTGTAGTTGTCGACGCTCGTAAGATTCGAGTAGTTCCCTTAAAGTATAAGGAGAAGTCTCAACTATCGATAATTTCAGCCTTGCAATTCAAATGGGGTCTTAAGTCGGGTCCAGGTTACGTAACTACTATAAGGGAGTTGAGTGATGGGGAAGACATAACAGCACCAACTCCCGCATTGTCGTAACGCATCCAAGCTATCCTTACTAAGTTTAAGGACATCATGCCTTCTGAACTGCCAAAAAAGCTTCCACCAAAGCTAGATATAGATCACCACATTAAGCTGGAACCCGTTAGCAAACCTCCTGCCATGGCCCTTTACCACATGACACCCTCGAAGCTTCTTCACACTTATGAACAAGGTACTGCATCCATTCATTGACAAATTCGTACTAGTTTACTTGGATGACATCATGGTGTACAACAACACACTTGAGGAGCATGTTGAGTAGCTTAAGCAAGTCTTCTAAGTTTTGCAGGAAAATGAGTTGTTCGTCAAGAAGGAGAAGTGCTTATTTGCTGAGTAAGAGGTGGACTTCCTTAGCCACGGAATCAAGGATGGTAGGCTGATGATGGACCTAGCAAAGGTGCAAGCCATCCAACAATGGGGGCCTCCAACCAAGGTCCCGGAATTGCGATCCTTCTTGGAGCTTGTCAACTACTACTATCGGTTCATCAAGGGATACTCTGCCGTAGTAGCACTCCTAACCGACCTACTGAAGAAGAACCACACTTGGCATTGGATAAATGAAATAAGTGATTACCGAGAAACCTATCGTGGTATTACCAGATTACGAAAAACCTTTTGAAGTCTATATTGATGCATCTAACTTTGCCATTAAGGGAGTTTTAATATAGGATAGGCATCCCATTGCCTATGAAAGTTGCAAGCTCAAAGACATAGAGAGACGATATACCATCCAAGATAAAGAGATGATTGTCATCATTCACTGTTTGTGCACTTAGAGACACTATCTTCTAAGAAGTAAGTTTGTGCTCATGAATGACAATGTTGCTATGAGCTACTTTTAGATACAAAAAAAACTTAGTCCCAAGCAAGCTCGTTAGTAAGACTTCCTGGTAAAATTCAACTACACATTGCGGTATAAGTCGGGACAAGCCAACGTTATTATTAATGTGCTGAGTAGAAAGGCAGAGCTAGTTGCCTTTTCAACTAGTATGCCTAAGAGTAACCTCCTTGAATGAATCAAGGAAGGTACAAGGCAAGATAGCCTAACCAACAATCTGCTAAGCTTGGCTAGCGAGGGGAAGACTCGTTGATTTTAGGCGAATGATAGAGTCCTAATGACAGTTGGGAATTGAGTCTTTGTGCCTAAGTGGGGAAACTTATGAAAGGAGATCCTTAAATTATGTCATAATTCCTTATAGGTTGGTCACCTAGGTATAACACGAACCCTTATTTTTGTCTAATAACATTACTTCTGGCCGCATATGCATACGAACGTCGAGGCCTATGTACGCACATGTTTGGTTTGCCAATAAGATAAGGTAGAACAATAGTAACCAGTAGGTCTACTTAAACCACTACCCATCCCCAAGAAGACATGGGAAAATATCTCAATAGACTTCATTATGGCTCTACCAAAGTTTGAAGAATGTGGGAACATCATGGTGGTGGTCAATCGGTTTAGTAAGTATGACACTTTTATTCCAGCCACTACTGATTGCAAGGTGGATGAAATTGTTTGCTTGTTCTTCAAGAATGTGGTGAAGTTGTGGGGTGTGCCAAAAAGCATAATCAGCAACAGAGACCCCCTCTTTATAGGCAAATTTTGGCGAGAGTTATTCAAGTTACTAGGAACCGACCTAAACTTCTCAACAACCTTCCATCCTCAAAGTGATGGGCAGACCGAGCAAGTTAATGCCTTGCTAGAGCAATACCTGAGATACTATGTTAGTGCTCATCAACGAAATTGGGCGAAGCTACTCAACGCTGCCCAATTCTCATATAACCTCTAAATGAGTAATGCCATAAACAAAAGCCCCTTTGAGATTGTCATGGGACAACAACCGCTAACACTAAGTGCAATTACCTCTCCTTACACTGGCAATAACCCTTTTACCTTTAAGTTTGTGAGAGAATGACATGAGGAAGCAGACATAAGGAAGACTTGCCTTGATAAAGCGGCCAAGAGGATGAAAAGATGGGTTGACTCCAAACATTGCCTAAAGAACTATGCAGTGAGAGACATGGTGATGGTGAAGCTGTTGCCCAACCAATTCAAATCTCTACGCAAAATACACAAGTATGAAGGACCATTTCCTATCATTAAGCGTGTGGAAAAAATTGCCTATAAGTCCAACTCCCTCCAAAGCTGAAGATCCATAATGTCTTCCATGTAAATCTTCTTAAGCCTTTTCATAGGAATGACGATGATCCAAGTTGAAGCGAGTCTAAGCACACACCAATGACTGTAGTCATCGAATTCAACAAGGAGGTGGAACAAATTCTTACTGATAGAGTGAGCCGAAGAAGAGGAGTTCCTAAGTACTCCTTGTAGTTGGTGAACGAAAGGAGTAATTGGTGAAATAGAAAGATTTGTTGGACCAAGAGGCTAATTGGGAACGAAAGGACCAACTTTGACAATTTGCCAATCACATTTGGCAATATAAGGCTAAGAATGAGATGAGGACGTCACAGGATTAAGTGGGGGAGGATGTTACAAAGATACTTTGATCTAGTCCATTCAAGTATCCTTAAAGTGTAAATTCAGGTTAAGACTAAACCTCTATGGGTTACTAACATTGTCTAGCCCGTTTGTTACCTATGAAAGGTCTTGAAAGTTTGTAGAAGTGTCTTTATTTAGAGAATTTTAAAAGTGACCATATTAAATTCATATATAGAATATTCCTTATAAATATTTAGGATATATCATTTTAGCACATTATAAATATAGAATATTCCTTATAAATATAGAATATTTAGGATAAATATTCCTTATATATACATAGCACATCTTAATATAAACTCACTTGCAAAACTCTCATGTGCTCTCTCTCTCTCTTTTTCCAACACTTCCAAACTCGCTTATTTGCCTCTCACATGGCTTCTATTGATTCTCTCAAACTCTTCAAGACTTATTTAACTCATCTTTGCATGCAAAATCAACTAAGTGTTGCGCGAGTTAGCATACTCAAAGTCTAGATCTGTGACACAAGGCTCATAAACATAACTTGCCACATGCCCATCACCAAAATAAATATGCCACCAATATTACATATAATTTTCTACATATTCAGAATAAGAAATGAAGGATCCAACCATAACTTGGCAAAGAAGTAGCAGAAAGATGATGTCATGCAATATTTCATAAAAAAAAGAACACATTATCAACAAAAAAAAAAAAAACCTGAATGATCATAAGTAGTGTAAGAGATGAACTTACCAGTTTAATTCCCAATCGAGTGGCGTAGCACCTAAGACGATGTTGCTGTTGGGCCATTGGGTTCTATGTATATCATATAAAGGAAATTATAACCACAATGAAAATATTGAATCGGTGGTCTTTCTAATTTTCTTTCGGAGAAATAAAGCAACCTTTCCTGGAGCCATGCCTGTTGCAAATCAGCGTGGGAGTTGATCAGCGTGGGAGTAACCGAAGAGAGTTTGGACTATTAAAACCGGACTGGACTAGACTGGTACAACTTTGAAAACTTAACAGCCAGTGACCCGGCCAATTCGACCATGAAGCGACAGTTTTTCCAATTCAGCATCATTAACACTAATTAATTTGAGTTGAAAGTATAAATTCAAGTTGCAAATTTAGTACATCTTTTCGTAGTTTCAATTTGTAAAGTTATTTTTAATATATAGTTGTGATTGTATTTTAAAACTTGCCAAATGCATTTTTTTGAAATTATTTTTATACTTATTTATTTTTTGGGTCAGAGTTTTTTTTTTTATATATATATATTTTTCTCTCTATAACAAAAAAGTTGCAAGTCGCGTTAGCCAGATGTTATAATGGTAAGGACCCGGTTATTGAAATTCCCAAAGACGCCGAAATGGAGTTTGATTCTGATACTCAGACGTTGATGTCTCCGTGCATCAGTGATTTTCCGGTTTCGCAATCCCGTAAGAGCAATCAAGTTCAAATTCATTCTTGCACCTCTTACAAGTAAACACTAGACAAACTTCTGATATTGTTAAATTATATTTCACTAGATGGTCGTAGATGAGAAGGGTAAAATGATAGTCTTGTGCAACCATATTTATAAATGGCGAAAAGGAGTTGATCACAAATCATTATGCAGATGCATGGACCATGCACGTTAGTGTTTAGGTGTTTTAGAAATAGAATAAATATCAAATATTAATTAGTTTAAAGTGGTTAACAATCTCAGTTTTCTCCCACGGTAAACTGTCGACATCTTTGAGCTCTGCTCTTTGTGGTTGGATCTTTTGCGCCCTTGGGATAGGTGAAATGGAGGGCCCTCGAAGCCAAAATCTGCCTGTAATGCGAAACCAATAAGAAGCTTAAATTTTTGCTGTTAACATTAATTTCTATTTGAACACTCGTAATCTCCACTTTGGTTTCCTCGGTTTCCCGTATTTTTATGCTGATATGTAGCTTTGATGCATTGGTGGTGGACAAAGTATATTCACCCGCTCTTGTTTGCATGTTTCAATCATTTTAAAGCTTACAAATAATTGAATTATAATAATTGCAATGCATAAACATGAGTAAAATAATAATGACAACTTTAAAAGCCCTATTTTGATTATAGTTAAATTCTATGAAAATCAAATTGAACTGTCCTACTCAGATAAAGAGATAATGCCCACCTAAACAAATTGTGAGATTTTATGACATGCATCAATGAGTAGCCGGTTATGGGTAAAAGTCGGTTACTATTTTTTTTTTTTAAATTACGAAAATACACTGAAATAGATGTGACCAGGATATTACTTTTTAATTTTTTTTTTGAATTGCAAAATACACAAAAATAGATGTAATCATGATATCTTGTTTAGTTGATAATTTCTAGCTCATCAAGACGTTTATAATCGGAGTAGGGAGGTGTTACACTCTTTATTGGATTTTTTAAATAAAAAAATCTTCCTAAAATAAAGTGATTGGTTAAAATTGAAATGAAATTTTGAGTTTATCAAGAAGTCTCTTATTATCAAAAAGAATCATTTAAATGTGCAAAATACCTAAAATTCTACATTTTATGAAGCATGCTACGTAGCCCTAAACCTTTTTTAGCTCTAAAATTAAGGAGAGAAGAGTTAAAATATTCTCTCAAATTGCCAAGTATTAAATTATAATTGAGTAAATTACATACAAATTAAAATTTTAATTTGATTAAAATATTAATACTATAAATTAATTATTAAATTAATATCAAATAATATAAATTATGATAATTTATAAAAAAATTAAAATGAAAACTAAATATTTATATATTTCTAAAATTAAGTAAACTTTATCATATAAGTGAATCACTAATTTTCTTTTATTTTTGACAATATATTCTTACATTAAGTTTAAGTTTGCACATCATGTGACTTCTAAATATCTAATAAGGAGTGTTAAAATAATAAAATTTAAATTATACTTCAAATAACAATCAATTAAATTAAATTAATTTTAATTTGGATTTAAAATAAATAATTAAATAAAATTAAAATTGATTTGATTATTAATCATAATTAGTACATTAATTAATTTATGAGTTTTTTAAATTTAGATTTAAGTTGGAGGGGTTGAATAAAATTAAAATTAAGCAATTAACTCATAGGTGAAGTAAATTTTATTATTATATGTTGATTATAACTAAATTCAAAATCAAAAGTTTAATTAATAATATTACTATAATTAACTATAAATACCAACTTGAAAGAAAAATTGTTCGAATAAAAAAATTAATATTTGAAATTTAGTAATTTGGTTAAAGAAAAATAAAAAATAATCATGTAAGTAAAATATATTTAATTTTATAATGTGAAGAAGATGATTAGATATAGTTGAAATTTTCATTTTATTAAAATATTAAAAAAGATTATAAACAAATTACTAAATTAATGTTAAATATAGTGGGACTTTATTAAGAAAATCTTAAAATGAAGCAAATAATGTCACATAAGTATTTTTTACTCAAACAATTTCTTAAAATTATCAACTTTCTTTTAACTTTAGCAATACTAAATTTGGGATATTAAAATTAACTAAATATAATTAAAGGTGTTAAAATAATAAAATCTTAGATACAATGGTTACCCAAATCTAGTTTAACCTATATTTATTTTTATAGCTAATTTAGATTTGAGAAAAATAATTAGTTAAATTAAATTAATTTCAAAAGAAAATTTCTCATTTTTTCTTTTTTAAGAAAAAAAAAAGGATAGTTCTTTCTTATTTTCTTCCCTTTTAAGAGAACTATAAAATAGTTTTTTATTCCCATTTTTTTAAAAAAAAGGAGAATTTGAGTATTTTTTTTCTTTTTTCTTTGTCTTTTATTTTCCTTTATTATAAAATCTTATAATTATAAAAATTTAATTACAATTAAAGTAATATTCTATGAATTGAAAGAATTCTTATTTAATTATAATCAAATTTGTCTTTCTTAACTCATAAAATTCTATTTTGATTATAATCAACTTTTTACATTTATAGTATATTTTAATATTTTTAATATGAAAATTTATGAAAATCTGCCACATAAATAAAATTAATGATGTGACAAAAAGATAATACAACACTTTCCCTCTATTTTAACAAATAGTAATATCCACTAAATTTCATTCTCACACTATATGAAGTTTGACAAATATTTTGTAAATTGAGTAATAATTAAAAGAACAACCATAATATAAAGTGTAAGAAACTTTCAAGCATAATCATTATTTTATTAGTCATATAGTAAATTAAGAATGAATAAAAAAGAAAACTTAAGTATTTACCACATTCTTTTGTCAAAATTTAATGATGTAAAATAATTATCTAAAAAAATAATATAAATTTTAAAAATGTTAAATACAAAATTTCATATTTTAAAAAATATTATAATTAAAATTATTATGAAAATATACGATGACTTATAATCATCTCTTTTTAGGTTTAAAGTGAGAGGAGCCTATGACCAAAAACTTCATATTAAGGTTAGCATGTGTTGGTCATTAATAAGCATTTATAAAAATTTTGAAAAAAATGACTTAAATTGTTAATAATAATTTTTTTTAGAAAAAAGATTAAAGTAATTATTTATTATATATTTTTTTTAAGAAAATAAAAGGAGATGTTAGAAGTAGCTTATTTTTTAAATAAATAAAGAAATTTGGAAGAAGTATCTTTTTTAAGAAAAAAAAAGATATTTTGATAATGATTTTCTCATTTCTCCTTTTTATTTTTCTTAATTTATGAATTATAGAGAAACCGCTGCATATAAGTAAAATAATGAGGAAATAAAAGGAGAGCACTTAAGGTTCTTTCCCAAATTTGTCAATATATTGGACCCATACCTTGTATAATTTTATGATGTTTTTTTTTTTTTAAATGCTAATATGAGTTTAGTTTGATATTGTGATTTAATATAATAATTTTATTATTTCAAATAATTTAATAATAAAATTACTATAAATTCAAATAATTGACTCTTAATTAACATGAACAACTAGTAAGAAAATTAAATTTATTAATATTTCTAAAATTCAAATCAAATTCATTTGTATTCTTGGCTTATTTTCCTGAGTTTTGATACTTTTTTTGTTTTTTGGATACTCTTTTTTTTTGACCTACTTTAATGTTTTTGATTAACATAAGACCCATGTTTGGAATAAATATTAAAAAGTATGAAAACAAAAAAGAGTACATTAAAAGTTTATAAGAAACATTATTATTTATTAAATATTAATTATTTTATTTGTAAAATACAACAAATTAAGACTCTAAAAAATGTAAAAATTTTATGTTGTTCATCTTTTTTATTAATTATTGGAAAACAATATAATTGATAAGGAAGAAGTCTCATAAATTTTATAATTAAAAAAAAACTTTTAGCAAAGAAAGAATATAATATTTATAATTAAGATATAATAATAGAATTACATTATACTTTACGTTCATATAAATTGATATAAATTTTTATGCAAATCACAACACTATATGTATTGAAATTTTTAGTAAATCAAACATATTGTACTTTAATTAAAATTTTAATAAAAGTATAAAGAGCAAAAATTACAAATACGAGAATCTCTCATAAGTTAATTTACCTATTTAAACTTTCTATTAATCAAGATTAAAATTGATCTCCTAAAGAAATAATTTCATATTTATAAAGGTAAAAAGGTTGTATTATAATTTATTCTAAAAAATAGAGAATGATTGACCTCATTGATTGTCTTCTTTTATGAGTAATTTTTTCTTATTGAAAACCAATAAAAGAAATTTAAATGAAAATTCATGAGCTATTTTTTTCTTTTTAAGACAATGGAAAAGGAAATTTAGGAGTAGATTTTTTTGGCCTTTTATTTCCCTAAATTAAGAGAAGTCGTCACATAAGCAAAATTAATGATATGACAAAAAAAAAAGAGCAATTTAGGTTTTCTTTCTGTTTGATTAACTTATTTTTTATATTTTTATTCTTCATTTTTAAAAATTTTTATTATATATTCAATAAATGACAAAAAAGACCATTGTAATTGTACCAAATCATTGAACATAGTGGGAGCAATAGGCAAGTGAGACACTATCTATCTCTTTATGGTCTTCCCATGTAGTTTAAAACCATAACATGCATATACCATTCTTAAGATGATTGATTTAGCCTCTTCTAATTTTGTAGTTGTGGAAGCGAGTTGGGGCCAATGTTATGCATGAAGGTCAGGGTTTATCAAAATGATTGCTTGCTCCATTGTGATTTGAAGTTCATAAGTTCTAATTGTTTATAAAGTATTTAGGAATGGATTTGAAGGGATTTATATTCAAGGGGATTGGATCCAAGGGAATCAAAGAGAGCAATTACCCTTTAATTCATTTTGGTATTATATATGTATATTGTATTATCTTTAAATTATCATCTAGTCTAGTGGTCCATATTGTTTAGGCTTCCATAAGGATTTGTTACTCAAGTTTGTGATAATTTTTTAAATTTATTTTTATCAAAATTTTCTTATAAAATTTGTTTTGCTTGTTATGTATCTCTCATTGAAAGTATATCATTAAAAAAAAAATTACAACTTAAGCTTTCCTTCATAAGCGATGTGTAATTTTCATATGCTAAAACAAGATCATTGGGTGGTCTTTTAAAACTTGGAAGGAATGGGAACAAGGACCATCCACATAATTGTTGGATTTGAATTATGAGGTATTGGGCTCATAGCTCAATGTTACTACTAATTGATATTTAATTTAGGCCACATCTCAACTTAAAATCTTAAGGCATTAAGTTTATTGGTCTTTCCCACTTATAACTCTCCTTCCTCTCACTTCCAATGTGGGATTTCTTAAGTATGCAACTCACATTTGAGGTCTTAATAATTTTCCTCTTAAGTGTAAGTCAATTCCACATTAGGCTACATTTAGGTGCACACATGCACACTTACTACATGAATGCTTACTAATATTCCACAAGGTAAAAAAGTTATTGAAATAAAGTGGGTCTTTAGGACTAAGAAGAAATTACATGTAGAAATAAGGAGATATAAAACAAGATTGGATACTATCATGAGGTATTCCCTCTTATTGATCAAATAGAGACTATTAGACTTATAATTCTTTTGGCTACATAGAATCATTGGAAACTTTATCAAATGGATGGAAATTCAACTTTTCTTAATGCTCTTCTTGAAAAGGATGTTGTTGCTAATCAGCCACTAGGTTTTATAGGGAAATAAAGTAAAAAGAAAGTGTATAAATTGAAGAAATCATTGTATGACCTAAAACAATTACCTAGAGAATGGAAAAAATGTATTGATTTTTTCTTCCATGAGACTAAGTTTTAAAAGTGTCCTTATTAGCATGCCTTATATGTAGAAGTCAATGATTTTAGTGATATCTTATTGGTGTGTCTATATGTTGATGACTTAATCTTTACAGACAATATAGAATGATTGAAAATTTAAGAAATCTATGATGCATGAAATTTAGATTATAGATTTGGACTTAATGTCTTATTTTCTTGATATTGAAGTGATTTAAGAAGATGATGAAATCTTTATATATTATAAGAGGTATGTTATTTAGCTTTTAAAGAAGTTTTGAATGTATGATTGTAATTTTTTGAGAACTTCCATAGAAGTTAGTACTAAATTATTTAAGGAAGGTAATAAAACATGTTGATTTCGCATATTTTAAGGAGATTGTTAGGAGTTTGAGATATTTGACATGCATGAGGCCTAATATATCTTATTAAGTTGGTTTGATTAGTAAGTTTTTGGAGTCTCCCCACCATTTTTATATACAAGTTGCTAAGAAAATTATATGATACAAAAAAGGGACCAATGATCATGGCCTATTATATTTTTCATCTAAAAGTTGTGTTTTTATATGTTATTCTAATAGTAATTGGGATAAAGTGGTAAATAATTGTACAAGTACTTTTGGCTATTATTTCAATTGTGGAACTAATTACTTGGGGTCATCTAAGAAACAATTTATTGTTCACTTTTAACTTGTAAAGCAGAATATATAACTACAACTTCAAGTACTTGTTAGATGATTTGATTATGTAATTTGTTAAGTGAGATTTATGTTTCAATTAAAGGTCCTACAAAAGTACTTGTTGATTATTTTTCTACAATCAATTTGGTTAAGAATTTAGTGGCACATTTAAGGAGTAATATTGATACTCATTTTCATTTTTTGAGAAATCAAGTTGATCAAAGGAAGAATGAATTAACATATTGTAAGTCTTAAGATTAAGTGGTTGACATTCTCATAAAGCCATTAAGATATTGTTAGGAGATTTTTAAGAGTTTGCGATATTTGACATACATGAGAGTTAATATATCTTATAAAGTTGGTTTGATCAATAAGTTTTTAGAGTCTCCCTTCCATTTTTATATGCAAGTTGCTAAGAAAATTATGCAGTATATAAAAGGGACTAATGATCATGACTTACTATATTTTTCATCTAAAAGTTGTGTATTTGTAAACTATTCTAATAGTGTTTAGGATAAAAATGTAAATAATTGTACAAGTACTTTAGGTTGTTGATTATTTTTCTACAATTAATTTGGTTAAGAATTTAGTGATAGATAGAAGGAGTAATATTGATACTCATTTTTATTTTTTGAGAAATCAAGTTGATAAAAGGGAGAATGAATTAATTTATTGTAAATTTTAAGATCAAGTGGTTGACATTCTTATAAAGTCATTAAAATATAAAGTGTTTATCAAGCTAAAATAAACATTGAGATTAAAAGTATCAATAAATCAGGATGATAGGGGGAATGTTAGAGCTAATCTAGATTTAGAGTTAATTAGAATTTTAGTAGAAGTAAGATTAATTAAACCTAATTTAATATAGTTTCACTATCTATATAAAATTAGATGTTTGCCATTATATAAGGATGTGATGTTTATATTATTAGGTGTACTTCTCAATTTTTGTGTGATGTTTTATCAATCTAAAAAATTATCAGTATTTATATAATTGTTTAATAAATTCTTCTTGATTTTTAACCTATAAATCAAGGGAGTGATGATAAATCCATATTTCCTTTTCAATATTTTTAGTTAAATTTTTGAATTCATGTGGTCAAGATTGTAGCATCATCCTATCTTATAGGCACTTAAGCCTTTATATCTTTGGTTTTAGGTATTGAGCATGGAAACTATTTATTCTTGATTTTCTTAAGGGATAAAACTTATTAGTATAACATGTGCTAAAGTTATTGCTACATGTCCACAAAGGGAATGACTAATGTTGCTTAACCCCCCAAAATTAGTTGATACTTTTATATCTGAAGAGGATTTTCCATATAAAGGCATAATATAGGGTTTACATCACATTAATTTGATATTTGAAAGAGTATGTGATATATTGTTCACAAAAGCAATGACAATTATATTAATATTGTGTTTTGGTTGGTAAGAATAAGAAGTACATGATTGCCTCAAAGGTTATTATTGAATCCATCCAAATGAATCAAAAACTATTATTGAAAAACTAGACAAGAATAGGCTTATTGTCAATGTCCCAATGAGTGACAACTAATAACTGGATGCCTTAGTTGATTAAAGATTCCATTTATATATCTCATAATGTAATGATAACATTTTATAGAAAGTAACCAAATGACAAGTCATAAGCCAAGTTTTTAGATAGTTATGGTGAGGGATATGAATAAATGGTTATTTAACTATAAACGTTTTGGCATTATGGGATATTTTTGTGCCTAAGATTAATAATGGTGAGTGTATTTAATATTTAATCTTTATTCAATTTCTATTAGAAGGGGCAAATGAAGGTGGACCTTGGGATGGACATAGACATGGACAAGAAGGGTTAAACAGAGGTAGATTTAAGGATAGATATGGACAAGAAGACAAGGAAGGAAATAAAGAAGGAGAAGAAAATGGCAATAAAGAAGGAAGAGAGAGAGAGAGAGAGAGAGATAGAGAGATAGAGAGAGAGAGAGAGAGAGAGAGATAGAGATAGAGATGGTGACAGAGATGAAGAAAAAGGATAAATAAGTAAAGATGGAGATACTTTGCAAGGTAGAATTTTCTTATGCTTTTTAATGAATATATAATAATTGGCATGGTGTAGGGATGCTAAAGTCTATTATGTGGCATTACTCCTTCATTAAATATATGTGTGTGTGTGTGTATATGTATATTATTTTTTCTTTTTTTTTCTTTTTCAATCATACCTTCTCCTTAAGTTTGAAGTTATGAATCTTATGATGCGTTTTGGTTTCTAGGTATTTACATGTCACCATATATTACTTCTAGTAAATGTCAAGAACAAATTGACCAATTTGTTCAACAATTCAAGGATATAAGTTAGGTTTGTGCTTTATAATCATCTAACATTAATTTATATTGCTTTTGACATGTAATATTGAAGTACAAAGTTCTTTATTTTCTTAAAGTCTCTTAGAAAGACATGGATATGAAAAGCAAAAGTTGGATGTGAAGTTACAATATGACGAGCATGCTCTTTTAGGGGAAATTTTAGCTTTTCATTGCATTTTCTCTCCTAAAATATTGTGCACAAATTTTGGAATTGTTAGTTGATAAGAGACAATCCTTATAATGGATGAGACAAGTCTTTGCTTGGATAATAAGCTACTTTAAAAGCTTTTATCCCTTCTTTTGGTTAATCCTAATGGATTATAGTTGGTAAGACTTAATTTTCATTAATTAGGAGATTTTTCTTGGTTTTTTAGTAAACCTACTTAGGATGGTATGAGCTTTAAGGTGTTTTGATCTAAGTTCATCTTTGATGAAAGTGGAGGACTTGCCCATACTATTATTTGATTTATATGAATATTTATGCACATTATAGTGTGGTTACTTTTAATCTATTGGTTAGTTGTGACAATTTAGATCTTGTCATGAAATAAACTTGCAAGCAATAACTAATAACAAGATTTTAAGGTCCATTATTGATTGAAGTTGACATTCATCTATCTCACTCTTTAATGATAAAATCTTATGGAAAATGAGCAAATGAGAAGCCATATGTCAAGTTTTAATATCGTTATGGTAAGGGATATGGATAGAATGGTTATTTAGTTATAACCTTATTAACATTATAGGATATTTTTGGGTCTAAAATTAACAATGATGAATATCATTTTGGCCTTTTAATTATGGATAGCCTCTTTTATATATTTAATATTTAAACTTCATTGAGTTTATGGCAAAAGAGGTAGATAAAGGTGGACCGAAGGATGGATATGGATAGGAAGGGGTAAAGGGAGGCAGATTTAGGGATGGACACAAACAAAAGGACAGAAATAAAGATAAAGAGGTAGAAGAAAATAGAGATAGAGAAAGAGGAGAGGGAGATAGAGGTAAGGGATAAAGATGTTTTACTAGGTAGAATTTTCTTATGCCTTTTAATGAATCTATCATTGACATGGTTAATGGGTGCTAAAGTTTACTATGTGGCATTATTTATGCATTAAATTTACATGTTGAAACTTCATTTATAATGGCTTGTTTTTTTTTTTCTCCTAATTATACCTTCTTATCATATTTGAAGTTATGAGTCTTATAATGCACTTTAGTTTGTAAAGTGTAATATTGAAGTACAAAGTTCTTTATTTTCTTGGAATCTCTTAAAAGGACTCAGATATGAAAAGTAGAAGCTCGATGTGAAATTACAATTTGATAAGCATGCTCTTTTGGAGGAAAATTTAGCTTTTTCTTGTGTTTTCTCCCTTGAAATATTGTGCATAAGATTTGGAATTGTTAGTTAATGAGAAACCATTCCAATAATGGATAGGACTAGTCTTTTCTTAAATTATAATCTACTTTAAAAGATTTCATCCCTTATTTTGGTTGATCTTAGCAAATTATAGCTAGTAAGCCTTAATTTTCTTCAATTAAGAGCTATGTCTTGGTTTTTTTTAGTCAACATGATGAGAAGCTTAAATATGATGTGTGAAAGGTTTTAAAAGATGTAAGAGGTCCATTGCATATTCCAGAGGGCCTAATAACATGAGTTAGAGTCAAAAAGATGAAAGAAACACTAAATAGGGTGATTAAGGATATTCATGCCAACCAAGTTATAAGTTGTGCAAATTCAAACTTGAAAGAGAATTAAGACCTTATTAATATGATTGGAGCACTTAATAGGTCATGATTAAGTAATAACATTCACTTTTAAATAGGAGTTTATTTTAAATAAGTGATTGTTATAAAAGTGAAAGTTTCTGTGTAAGAATTTCTCCTAAATAAGAGTTCCTCCTAAATAAGGACTTGTCTTAAATAGGAATTTATACCTCTTTAAAATTGCTATCTTAACCTTTAAATATACACCTCCTTGTAAGTTTTAAAATATCATACAACTTTGAGAGAAATAAAAAATAAAGGTTTTCTCCTTCGATTCTTTTAAGAACTAAAGAACTTATTAAGAAGTATCTCTTTTTGTGACATTTAACTTGACTTATCACTCCCAACTCCCTTCTTTTTTGAAGTGTGACATCCATATTCTTCTTAAATACCCTAGGTTCATATTCCTTTAAGTGTTAAGTTTGGGATTTGTATTATTAAAATTTGATTTAGTTTTCTTGGATATTCTTTGTTTCCTTACATGCATTGGGTCCCTAAGACATGTCTTTTTAGGGTTTTCCACATTAAATAGTATTAAAGCTTGACTTTAAATTAAGTTGGATCAACTAATTCTTTAATTTGCTGCTTTGCAATTTATTTATTTCTATTTAGTTATTAAGTGCATTACCATTTCGATGTGCTAATTTGTCCATTTGCAACCCTTCTCACTTTGCACATTTGTTTAAGATCATAACTGTAAAAAATGTGCTAATGTCAATTCCAATTGCTATCTCTAAGTATTCTACTATTATTTTGTGTTGAGAAAAAAAAAAGGAACAAAAAAAAAGGCATCAAATTTAAGTTATTGATAAAAGTTAAACAATTTGATTATATTGACCATAATAATAATATAATTTTCTTATTCAACTCCAATTCTGCTATCTATTTTCTTATTGTCATCTAAGCTTGTCCTTTATGTTTAACCTCTTATCATGATTTTTGTGAATTTAGTTCATTAAATTTGTTTACTTTGATATCCTTTGTCATTTTGTGGACTATTTGTGCTCTAATTAGTTCAATTCTACATCATTTATCTTATTTTATTCAAAATCAAATTACTTAGTTTGGTCACATTGCATCTCATTGTCCAAATAAGCGTATAATGATCTTGAGAGGTAACAATGATGTTAAAATTGTAAGTGAATCAGATGTCAACTCTGTGCCATCATTAAAGGGTCAAAGTGATGAGGAGAAGTATTTGGTTAATGGAGTAACTCTTGTTACAAGGTGAGTATTAAATATACAAGTGAAGGAAGAAAACGAGGCGCAACAAAATAACATCTTTCATATGAGATGTCTTATCAAAAATAAGGTATGCAATATAATTATTGATAGTGAGTGTTGCACTAATGTACCTAGCACAATTATGGTTAAAAAGTTGAATTTACCAACTATAAAGTATCTTACACTATATAAGTTTTCAATGGTTAAATAAAAGTGGTGAAGTTAGGGTAAATAAGTAAGTGCTTGTGTCATTTTCTATTAGAAGGTACCTTGATGAAGTTTTATGTGATATTGTACCTATGCATACAGACCATATTCCATTAGAAAGGTCGTGGTAGTTTAACAAGCAAGTTATACATAATGACTTTAAGAATTGATATTCCTTTGTAATAAATGAGAAACTTGTCACTTTTGTACCATTATCACCTTAATAAACTTATAAGGATCAATTAATAATTAAAAATAAAAGTGAACAAAAAAGACAAATTGAAAAGAAAAGGATAATCAAAATATAAAAGGGAGGAGAAAACATAAGGATATAAGAGAGAGAGAAGAAAACATAAAGTTTCTATGCAAGAGAAAGAGATGTCAAAAGAGTATTTTATGCCAAGCAACTTATGTTCGTACTTTTGTATAAAGAGACTTATTTTAATACTAACAAGTTTGATCCATCTTGCCTAGTGTTGTTATTTCTCTATTGTAGGAATTTAAAGAAGTATTCCTTAATGATGTCCAAAATGGATTGCCACTTAAGAGAGGAATTGAGTATAAAATTGATTTTATCCTTAGTGCATCTATCCCAAACTAACCAGTATATAGGAGTAATTCTGAAGTGGTAAAGAAACTTCAAAGGTAAGTAGAGGAACTTATTTTGAAAGGATATGTGAGGGAAAACACGAGTTCTTGTATAGTTCTTATCTTACTTGTACCTAAAAAAGATGAGACTTGGAGGATGTGTGTTGACTGTTGAGCAATCAACAAAATCATTGTAAAGTATCATTACCCCATACCTAGGTTAGATGACATGTTAAATAAATTGCATGGTTTAAATGTCTTTTTTAAAGTTGATTTGAAAAGTTAATATCATTATATTAGGATGTGGGAGAGATATGAGTGGAAAACAACTTTCAAAACTAATTATGGTTTCTATGAATGACTTGTTATGCCATTTGGTCTCATTAAGTACTAAGTACTTTTATGCAATTAATGAATCATGTTTTGTATCTATTCATTGGTATATTTATGGTTATGTATTTTGGTAATATTTTGGTTTATAACAAAAACCTAGAATGACATATTGATCATTTATATTCTATTTTAATTGTTTTACGTTTTGAGAAATTATGTATAGACTTCAAGAAATATTCCTTTTGTATTAATCAGATCACATTCCTTGGCTATGTTATAAGTGTTAAAAGTATTAAGGTTGATAAGGAAAAAATTAGGGCAATTCGTGATTGGTTTACACCTAAGTTAGTTAATGATGTGCATAGCTTTTATAGTATAATTAGTTTTTATACACTTTGTTAAGGACTTTAATACCATTGTTGCACCTCTAATTGAAGTTATTAAAAAAGACTTGAGTTTTAGGTGGGATAGTGATAAAAACAAGGTTTTTAATTGTATTAAGGAAAAATTAAATTCTACTCCCTTACTTGTCTTAACTAACTTTTCAAAAACTTTCAAGATTGAGTGTGATGCTTCAGGTCTTGGCATTAGAGCTATTTTGATATAGGAAAGGTGCCCAATTACCTACTTTAGTAAAAATCTAAGTGGAGTAAGTCTTAATTATCCCACTTATGATAAAGAGATATATGCATTGGTATGAGTTTTGGAGACATGGCAACATTACCTTTAGCTTAAGGATTTTGTCGTTCATACTGACTATGAATGCTTGAAGCACTTAAAGGGACAATGAAAGTTAAATAGAAGACATGCCAAGTGGATTGAATTCATTAAGACCTTTTTCTACATAATCAAATCTAAACAAGGTAAGGAAAATATGGTAGCTGATGCATTATCTTGTAGGTATGTCCTTATCTCTATACTTACTGCAAAATTATTAGGATTTGAATACATTAAAAATTTATATGTGGAAAACCTAACTTTGCTAATGTGTATGAAACATGTGAGAAGTTTGCTTTTAAGAAGTTTTATAAGTATAAGGGTTTCTTATTTAGGAAAAATCATTTATGCGTGCCTATGAGTTCTTTGAGGGAGTTGGTTGTGAGAGAAACTCATGAAAGTGGTCTAATAAGTCATTTCAGAGTTAGGAAAACCCTATATGTACTAACTAAACATTTCTTTTGGCCATACATGAAACGAGATGTTGAAAGAGTATGTGAGAAATGTATAACATGCAAATAAGCTACATTTAGATTTTTATCTTATGGCTTATATACTCCTTTACCCATACCTAGCCATCTTTAAGTTGATTTATCTATGAACTTTATACTAAGGTTGTCACGATAAAAAAAGGGTAGGGATTTTGTATTTGTTATTATTGATAGATTTTCAAAGATATCACATTTTATCCCGTGCCATAAAACTAATGATGCAAGTAATGTGGCTAACTTATTCTTTAGAAAAGTAGTACATTTGCATGGCATGCAGCAGAACATTGTTTCAGATTGAGATATAAAGTTCTTAACCTACTTCTGGAAGACTTTGTGGGGCAAGTTAAGTGTTAAACTATTATTTTTAACTACTTGTCATTCACAAACTGATAGGTAGACTGAAGTTGTTAATCAAACTCTTTCTACTTTTTTGCTTACTATTATTTGAATGAATTTGAAAATATGGGAAGATTGTTTATCACATGTTGATTTTGCATGTAATAGGAGTGTTCATTCTATTACTAGTTACTCCATTTGAAATTGTCTACAGTTTTAAACCATTGACTCCCTTGGATTTGGTGCTTATACCTATCGATGAGTGTGCTAGCTTGGATGGTGAACATAAGGTTGACATCGTGAAGAAATTGAATAAGAAGGTGGGATAACATATTGTAAAACAAACTAAGTAATATACATCCCGTGTCAACAAAGGGTGAAAAAATTTGGTGTTTGAACTTGCTGATTGGGTTTAGGTGTATATGCGCAAGGAACAATTCTTAGCTTAAGGGCATTCAAAGTTATAGCCTAGAGGAGATGGTCCATTTCAAATTATAGAACAAATTAATGACAATGCTTATAAGTTGGACCTTCATGGTGAGTATAATGTAAGTGCAATATTTAGTGTTTTTGACCTTTCTCTTTTTGATGTAGGTGATAATTTGAGGATGAATCCTTTTGAGGAAAGGGCAAATGATGAGAAGTTTAGAGATGATGCGTGGAAGGTTTTAAAAGATGTAAGAGACTCATTACACATTTCAAAAGGTCAAATAGCATGAGTTAGAGACAAAAAAATGAAAAAAACACTAAATGAGTTAATTTAGGACATTTAGGTTAATCAAGTTAGAAATGGTGTAAATACAAATTTGAAAGAGAATTAAGACCTTATTAATATGATTAGAGTACTTAATGAGTTAGAATTAAGTAATAATATTCACTCATGAATAAGAGTTTATCCCAAATAAGTGATTGTTTTAAAAGTGAAAGTTTTTGTGTAAGAATTTGTCCTAGATTGGAATTTCTCATAAATAAGGATTTGTCTTAAATAGAAATTTATATGTTTTTAGGATTGCTAGTTTAACTTATAAATAGACACATCTTTGTAAGCTCTAAAATATCAAACAACTTTGAAAGAAATAAAAAGTAAAAGTTTTCTTTTTTAGTTCTTCTGAGAACTAAAAAACTTATTAAGAAGTACCTTTTTTTATGGTATTTAACTAAACTTATCGCTCCCAACTCCCTTCTTTTCTAGAGTGTCATGTCTATATCCCTCTTAAATACCTTAGATTTGTATGTCTTTGAATGTTGAGTTTGAGATTTGTGTTATTAAAATCTGATTTGACTTTCTTATATATTATTTGATTCCTTGAGTGTGTTGAATCCTTAAGCCACATCTTTTTGGGGTTTTTCGCATCAAGATGATATAAGCTTTAAATTGTTTTGATTTAAGTTTATCTCAGTGAAAGTAAAGAACTTGTCTATATTGCCATTTGATTAATCTTACTTTTTATGCATATTAGAGTATGGTTACTTTTACTTTGTCAATTAGTTGAAATATTAAGAATAAGGAAAACTTGATTTATTATGTCTATAAGAAGGGAAGATTTGATTTGTTAAATGACATAAGATATGTTTAACATGTAGTTAAAAGTTGCTTTTTGTGTTGGTATTTAATAGTTTCCAGATTGCATATCCCATAACAAATTATATGATGGTCATTTTTGTTTTAAATAAATTGATAAGTGCATTCTTACTCTCTTTTTCTTTTAATTTGAAGCAAAACAAGTATTATAATTACTACTATTAATTATTTAATAATAAATAACTATTACTAGTCTAATTTATTTTCCAAGGCCAAGATGCCTTTATATTACATACTTTGTAACTTTTTGTAAGTGAAAAGGTAAATGTAAATACACTCTTCTTTGATACCTAATGGATAAATTGGTAATTAGCATATCAATCTATTGCCATTAGTTGCACTACTTTGTTTTTCTTTACTAAAACAAACATTTATTAGCTATCTAACATTAAGAAAAATGTTGAAGTTCAAAAAAAGAAGAGTGATGGCTAGAAGAAGAAAAAGGAGAAGAGGAAAAAATCAACTTGAAAACCAATTGACTAAATTGACTGAAACTTTTAAGCAACAAACTCTATTGAGATTCAAGTGTGATTTATGTGTTTAAGAAATCATACATTGAAAATGAGAAAGAGATGTAAGTAACTTACAAGTGGAAATGACCCACAAACTTAATATCCTAAGGTTTTAAATTGACGTATAGTGTCAAACTTATGAGTTTGCTACTTGGACTTTTCTTAGATTTTTGTAGAGTGGTGAAGCATGACTCCGAAAGGAGACCAATAACTCGTATGCACTCGAGCATGGTCCAATATAAAAGTGACTTGCACTTAAGGGGGAGATTATTGGAATTTTAAGTGTGAGTTGTATATTTAAAGAATCTCACTTTAGAAGTGAGAAGGAAGAGTAAGCAACTTATAAGTAAAAGGAACTTATAAACTTAATACCTTAAGGTTTTAGGTTAAGATATGGTATAAAACCCATAGTTTATTACTTATTTGGACCTTACTTAAATTTTAGCCTAATTTTAGACTCTTGTGTTTCCCTACAAGTGATATTGGAATAGTTTTGGCCTCTATTGATGTTTTCTTATAGAGCCTTATGTAACCTTTTCATCAACAATGATCATGAAAGGAAACCTTTATCTAAAGTGTCTCATTAGGATCATGATTACAATAATTCTAGCATTGGAGATTTTGGAAAAAGTGAGATTTGCAACTAGAAATTTGACTTATGGTGTAGTTAATTTGTGAGTTAATGTTCATTAGTGTTAACTCTAGTGAGGTAAATCCAAAATTCAATCATGATTAGGGATACATAAATTGTTAATTTTGGAGTTTGACCTTAACTATTATGATGAGATTTTGAATAGGTTGAATAAAAAATTAAGTCAATATTTTGAAAATTGTTATAAAAATTATCATGATGCATTATAATGTTCAATTGTAGCATAAAGCATATAAATTTTGGTTCTTTATTAGATATGAATTCAAGTATTGGGGAGGCTTAATATATGCAAAAGCTAGTTTCATTGATTCTTGTACTTTATGAGTTTAAAAATTAACAATTAAAAAAAAATGTTAAACCTATGGCATTTGATAATCTTTTTAAATATACCTATGAATCAAAAATAGCAATCATTTGTAAAATTAAGTAGGATTTTGATGAAACTATTGATTTTGTAGATAAACATTTTCTTGACTCTTAACTTATAATTCATAGGTCTTAAGATCTTATTGGTGTTATACTTGTTGATTTTGTTAGAGTGGAGAATCAATTAGATAAATTGGAGTTTATCATCCATCAATTTTCATCACAAGATGACAACATCCTACAAGGAAATTAAAGACCTTGATGTACTTAAAGTACTTGTTTTTATGGCATGGGAATCATTAATTTTTTATTATCAACTCATGGACTTAACACCACATCTTAATGTAAAATCTTAAGGTATTAAGTTTACAAGTTCTTCCCACTTATAAGCTACCTACTCCTTCTTTTTACTTCTAATGGGAGATTTAGATTTCTTAAACACACATCTCATGTTTCAAATTCCAACAATCTCCCCCTTAAATGTTAGTCACTTCCACATTGGATTACGTTAAGTGCACATGTGCACACTTAATACATGAGAGCTTACGAATATTTTACTAGATCAAAAAGTTGTTAAAGTGAAGTTGGTCTTCAAGACTAAAAAGAAGTGAAATGAAAAATTAAATAGATATAAAGCAAGATAGGTTACAAAAGGATTTGAACAATGCCTTGGTTATGACTATCATGCAGTATTTTTCCCTTTTGCTTAAATGGAAACTATTAAACTTAGAATTACTTTAGTCGTGCAGAATCGTTGGAAACTCCATTAAATGGATGTAAAGTTAGTTTTTCTCAATGGTTCTCTTACTTAAAAAGGAAGTTTTTGCTAGGCAACCATTAAGTTTTGTGAAGAGAAGTTGTATAAGTTGAATAAAGCACTATATGGCCTAAAACAAATGCCTAAAGTATGGAAAAACCATATTAATTCTTTTTTCCATGAGACTAATTTTCAAAATTATCTTTTTGAGCATATTTTATATGCAAAAGTCAATGATTCTAGTAATATCTTATTGGTGTGTGTATATGTTGATGACTTAATATACGAGTAATAATCTCAAGATGATTAAAGATATTAATGAATTTGAGATAATATATTTAAACTTAATGTCTTATTTTCTTGGCATTAAAGTAATTCAACGAGATTATGAAATCTTTATTTATTAGAAAAGGTACTTTATTGAACTTTTAAAGAAGTTATAAGTGTATGATTATAATCATGTGAGAACTCTATGAAGGTTGACACTAAATTGTTTAAGGAAGGTAATAAAGAACCTATTGATTGCTTATATTTCAAGTAAATTGTTGAAAGTTTGAGATAATTGACATGCATGAGACCTAATACATTTTATGGAGTTGCCTTGATTGGTAAGTTTCTAGAGTCTCTCCATTAATTGCATATGTAATTTGCTAAGAAAATTATGTGGTACATAAAAGAGACCTATGATTATGACCTATTATATATTTCATGTAAAAGTTGTATTCTTACAAGCTATTTTGACAATAATTAAGGTGTAAATGTAGATAATTGCACAAGTATTTATGGTTACTATTTTAACTTTGGAACTATTCCTTATTTTGGGTCATCTAAAAATAGTCTATTGTTGGACTTTCAACTTATGAAATAGAATAATATATAACTGTAACTTCAAATGCTTGTCCAGTGATTTGGTTGCATAATTTATTGAGTAAAATGTATATTCTAGTTAAAGGTCTTATAAAGATGTTTGTTAATGATATTTCAATAATTAATTTGACTAAAAATTCAGTTACATGTGGAAGAAGTCAACATATTAATATTTGTTTTCATTTTTTGAGAGATCAAGTTGTTAAAAAGAAGATTAAATTGACATATTATAAGTCTAAAGATCAAGTGACTAATATTCTTATGAAGTCATTGCACTATAAAGTATTTGTCAAGTTAAACTAGATGTTGGAATTTTAAATATTACCAAATTAGAATTAAAAGAGATATTAAAGTTAATTTAGATTATGAGTTAATTAGAATTATAATAGGATTTAGATTAGTTAAGTTTAATTTAATAAAATTTTAGTATTTAAGTAAAATTAAATATTTGTTATTATATAAAGATATGATATTTATATTATTATGTGTGGTTCTCAAATATTGTGACATTTTATCAATTTAATAAAATTACGAGTACTCATTTAATTGTCTAACAAATTTTTGTTGAGTTTCTACCTATGAATTAAGGGAACAATGATAAATCCATATTTCCATTTCAATATTTTTAGTTAAATTGTTGAACCCATGCAACTGGGGCATCAACATTGTCTTATCTTGTAAGAACCTATGCCTTCATATATTTGGTTTCAAGTGAGTTTCGGTTGAAACTATTTAATCTTGGTTTGCTTAAGGAACGAAACCTACCAGTGTAACATGCACTAGAGTTATTGTCGTATGTCCAGGAAGATAATCAGCAGCGTCGCCCTACCCACCCGAAATTGGCTGATGCTATTATCAAGAGCAAAAGTCTTGTGTTTGAAGAAGATTTTCCATACGAAGTCATAGCACAGGGCTTACATCATGTTAATCCAGTATTTGACAAATTATGTGATATATTGTTTAGAAAAGCAATGACAATTATGTTAATAATGTGTTTTGGTTGGCAGAAATGGGAATTACGTAATTGTAGTTTGTCATTGAATTCTTCCAAATGAATCAAAAATAGTGATTGGGGAACTAGAAAAGACTAATAACGAGATGCCAAGGTTCGCCATCGCTTGAAGATGGAAAAAGACCAAGTAGAAAGACATATGTCAAGTTTTTAGATAGTTATGGCAAGGGATATGGATGGAGTGGTTATTTAGCTATAACCCTACTGGCATTATGGGATATTTTTGTAACTAAGATTTTTAACGATGAGTGTCATTCTACCCTATAAGTGTGGGTTAGCATGTTTTTTGTGTATTTAATATTCAATCTTTATTCAATTTATAGCAGAAGGGGTAAGTGAAGGTAAACTGGGAAATGGACATGGACAGGAAGCAGCAAGTGGAGCTGCACCTAGAGATGGACACAGACAGGGGAATGAAGATGGAAACAGAAAGGGAGAGGAAAATGGAGACAGAGAAGGAGGAGAGGGAGATAGAGGCAGGGATGGCCACAGGGATGAGGGAAGATAAACAGTTGGAGATGGATATGCTTTGCAAGGTAGAATTTTCTTATGCTTTTTAATGAATCTATACTCATTGATATGGTGTACCGATGCTAAAGCCTACTATGCGGCATTATTTATGCATTAAATTTATATGCTGAAACTTCACTTACAATGGTTTTTTTTTTTTTTAAGTCATACTTTATACTCGTATTTGCAGTTATGAATGTTATTGTACACTTTAATTGTTAGGGATTTGCACGCCATCATATATATCTAATAGTGAATGCCAAGAAGAAATTGGTCAATTTACTTAGCAATTTAATGATATGGGTCAAGTTTGTGCTCTATAATCATCTGACATCAATTTTTATTATTTCTGACTTGTCACATTGAAGCACAAAGTTCTTTATTTTCTTAGAGTCTCTTAGAAAGATTTGGATACACAAAGCACTAGCTGGACGTGAAGTTACAATCTGATGAGCATGCTCTTTAGGACAAAAATTTAGCTTCTTGTTGTATTGTCTCTCCTGAAATATTGTACACAAGTTCTACAATTGTTAGTTGGCGAGAGACCATTCCTAGCGGATGATCCTACTTCAAAAGCTACTTCAATTCCTGGAAAGGAAGCTACTTCAAAAGCTTTCATCACTTGTATTGGTTGATCCTAGCGGTTTACAATTGGTAAGCCTCGATTTTCTTTAATTAAGAGCTTTGTCTTAGTTTTTCTTATTGAATTTGCTTAGGATGGTATGAGCTTTGAATTGTTTTGATTTAAGTTTATCTCTGGTGTAAGTGGAGGACTTTTCCATATTGCCATTTGATTTGTCTTACTCTTAAAACACATTAATTTACTTTTACTCAATTAATTAGTTGAAATATTGGGATGAGGAAAACTTGATTTATCATGTCAATAACAAAGGAAAATTTGATTTGTTAAATTACATAGTATAGGTTTGAGATGTAGCTAAAAACTGATTGCTATGCTATAGTAATTTTCATGACATATTGAAATGTTCTGATTTAGGCACTTGGTTGATTTTGAGTTTTGAACGGATTCTTACATCAGAAAAATCTCTGTTTGCATGTAATTTTCCTCCAAACAAAACAGAAATGAAAATAATAAATCAACAATATTTGTATCTGTAAGACATCCAAAGGATCCTCGATGTTACTTTACTGAGATGCATTTCAAATCCCACGAGCTTGTGGCATTAGATAATGGAGGCATTGCCTACTATTTAATAGCTTTTAGTTTTATTTACTTTAGAAGAAGAGCATCTGGACACTCACTATAGTTCAATCATGCAGTTGCCTAACATCTCAAGCATAGTGAGTCCATCATCTTGGATCCGAACATTTGCCATGATCATTTCCTCGACAGCTATAGAATAATTTCCAACTTGTGGCCAGCATGATTCATTCGGAAATTTCATAGTGAGGCGTTAAGATGTTGATCCATGCTTCACTGTTGTTATGATTGTGTTAGCGTGCTTGTGGCCATTTTTTAGTTGCTGACATGTTTGTGCTTAGGGCATTGAGGTCCTTGATTAATTGCTGACATTACGGTGTTTTTGAAGGACTTTTCCTTTTTAATAATCAAATACATCTGTTCGGTTCCCTGGAGAGCATGTAAGATTCACATTTTCTTTTTTCTTGTTTCCTGCTTTGAAACTTTATTTTATTTATTGTTGGGCTTTGCGTGATGCATCAAATCAGCTGGAACTTGCTGATGCTTGGACACTTGATGCTTGGACAGAAGCGGATGCATGTCAGCGCTTTTTTTTTTTTTTTTCCGTATATTTTTGTTCTTTTATTATGGCAAGTTCATGTTCACTTCTCTGTATTTCAGCAAATGGAAAATTACCAATTGTGTTCTTGAGATGTGGTCACACTGGCATTCCTCTTTGTGGAGCCGTTGTCCTGAGTTTGTCAAGGTATAGATAATTTTAATTCATGGATATGTATTAGTGCATTACAATTAATTTTAGAGAATTTTATTTAATAGGGTGCTTATTGGCATGCATAATTTGTCAAAGATTGGTGGTCATGATATACCACAACCTGATATGCTCTTGCAGCCCATCGGAACAGCTACTGTCTACCAGATTCTGTAAGATCGATTAATTCTACCATCTTACTGGTTACAACTCCTTTCTTCTTGTGATATTTGCATGGTTCTTAGAATATTCATGTGTGGATTGTTTTGTGTATTAACACGTCTTATATACGCACATTATTTGTTGATGAATATTCATGCATGTGTAATGCGTATTGCTAGTTATTGTCATGACACAAAGATTGCATTTTATTGTACCTACTACGTTTCTTAGTTTTGTTTTTTTTTTTCTTTTTTTGTCTTCTACCACCAGGCAATACCCGTGTGCCATTAAGGATTACTTTCTCCATTCTTTGAAGCTTAAAGTTGCTTCATGCTATTTCTGGCAAAGTTTTCCCTTAGGGACAAGCTTATATAATTTTCTCTTATTTGTTGTTTGTTCTCTGTTTGAACAGGTAGCGTAGCTTTTGTAAATTGGAATTTGTTTGTTTTTCCTTTTTAATCTTCTGATTAAAACGTTATATTCTCTCTTCCAGGCTATATAAGTCCACGAGAAGCAGTTCAATCCATCTTCAGCTCATTCCAGCAGACCGTGGCTACTGTATGCTTCTTATAGAATTTCTTTTTTCAGAATAACCCATATGCTTTTTGTGTGTTTTTGACATGAGGCTTCGTTGGTTTTACGTTCTTTTAGTTAAATGCTTACCGAAATTAGAAACCGTCAATTTGTTTTTTTCTTCTTTTTTGCATTAATAAAACTTTGTGGTTTTCCTATTGTATATTCCTTACAATATGATTGGCATTGCTAATTTGGCCGTGTAATGCATCAAGTGAAGCGAACTTTGTCGTGAATTTTACATACAAAACCTAATGGAATCTTTTATGGTGTGTACGAAGAGAACATCCAGCGGTTGAACTTTCTAATTGCATCATTGAGCCATCAAAGATTACACCCCTTATTGTTATTGGTATTATTGGTACCGCTGGATTGTTAGGTTAAGCTGCCTCTACATTGTTGTAACTGTTGCTGTCCAGAAGCAACATATTCAAGTTGTGACATGCAATTCCAGTAATTTTTGAGTTTTAGTTAAGTTAATTATAAGGAGGAGGTTGTTGAATAACTCCCACCCAAAGGTTGACTTTTTCAAAAAAAAAAATCAATTTAAAATTATAAATCTATAATATGAATTTGTCATAATTACTTATAATGATGTAATCATTATGAATTTGATTTAAAATAATAGAAGTACCTTATAATAGTTTATATGTATGAATGAAAAGGGATTCTTTGGCTCTAGACACTTATTGCCTTTCTAGTGTTTTCTGCCCCACACTTTCATGTTGTTCTAGGCTTGTCACCTATATAACTTATATAGCAAACCATACTAGATATATACTAGAAACAAAATTAACAACACATATTAGAACCATATTAAAACAAAGTCCAATAAGAGTAGTATCAAAGCTTTTATATTCTATAAGGACCTGTTTGAGTGAGTAAAGAGCAAACACAAAGAGTGAAACACTTGAGGGAGTGACATTGGAAGGAAGGTTTGGAAAAACCTATACTAGAAACCCAAGTCCAATAGCTAAGATAGCCTCCACATCCTTTTCTCCACTTCCACCAACAAAGTTCAATGGAGAAAATTATCTCCAATGGACTGTAATAATGAAGGCTTACTTAAGGGCCTTTGATCTTTGGGAAGTAACAAAAATAGGAGTTGTAGTTCCCTCCTTATTAGCCAATCCCATTACAACATAACTTAAAAACCATAATAAGCTTGTGTCAAAATAATTTAAAGCTCTCACCTTCATCCACTCTGTTATTACATAAGTCATTTTCAATAGAATTATGGCTTGTAAGATAGCTAAAGATGCTTTGGAGAGATTAAAAGAAGAATATTAAGGCAATGACAAGTCTAAAGCCATGCAACTTCTCAATCTTAGAAGAGAGTTTAAGATGCTTAAGATAAAAGAAGTAGAAACTATAAAAGACTATAGAGATAAATTAATAAAACTAGTGAATCAAATTAAAATCTTTGAAGAAGGGCTTCCTAACTACAAGATTGTCCAAAAGGTGTTGGTGAGCATACCTAAGAGGTTTAAAGCCAAAATCTCTTCACTTAAAGATTCCAAAGACCTGTCTAGGATATCTTTAAGTGAGCTAATATATGCCCTTTAGACTCAAGAGCAAAGAAGATTGCTAAGATAGGAGGAGACTTTAATAGAAGGTGCTTTTCTTGTCAAGCATCTAGAGAAAAATCAAACTAGAAAAAAGCAGCAAATAGGAAGTTAGTAAAAGAAGGAAGGAGCAAGAAGCACAATTGCTAGCAAACAAACCTTTCCTCCCTGTGATCACTGCAAGAAAACCAATCATTTGCTTAAGTATTATTGGTGGAGATTAGATATAATATATAAGCATTGTAACGAGAAAGGGCATAAGGAAAGGGTATGTCTAAAGAAGAAAAGATCACCTTAAAAACAAATATAAGCACAAGTTGCAGATGATGGTCTCATGGAAGTAGAGAAATAGTTGTTTGTTGTCAATAAAGCTTTATTAAAAGAAACAGCGAGGCTTGGCTAATAGACAGTGGATGCTCCAATCATATAACTCCAAATCTTATAGTCTTCAAGGAGCTAAATTAGTTAGTTACCTTCAATTTTAGAATTGGTAATGGCTAACTAATACATGATAAAGGGAGAGGAAGAGTAGTTATCTAAACACCATTAAATACTAAGCTTTTGTCATATGTCTTATATGTGCCTAAAACTAATCAAAATCTCTTAAGTATGGGGTAGTTCTTTAAGAAAAATTACTCCTTAAAATTCAAAGATATAACATGTGTGATTTCTAATGTAAATGGTAGAAAAATATTCCTTATTTCTATGAAAGGCAAGAACTTTCATTTGAATTTAAGGCAAAATAATTGCATGGTTGTAATAGCTTGTATGAATGAGACAACATTATGGCATAAGAGACTAGGACATGTACATCATGCTAAAATGTAGAATTTGTCCAAAAAATAGCTTGTAGAAGGCATAATTACCTTTGATGAGAAAATGATAATTTGTGAGGCATGCTAATAGGCTAAGCAACATAAATTTCCCCTCTAATCCAACAAGAAGTAGAAAACAATAGCAAGGTTGTAGCTCCTTCATAGTGACATTTATGGTCTAATTAGTTTGGCCTCCTTAGATGGAAGTAGGTATTTTATAACCTTTATTGATGACTTTATAAGGTTTTGTTGGATTTTCCTATTGAAATAAAAGTTAAAAACAACAACATTCAAGGAGTTCAAAACCTAGATAGAAAATCAATTAGATAACAAAATCAAAACTATAAGGATAGGTAATGAGGTAGAATATATATTAATTATATTCAACTAAACATGCAAAATAGTAGGTATACAACAACTTTTTGCTCCTTATATACCCTAACAAAATAAGGTGAGTGAAAGGAAAAATAGGTCCATAATGGATTATTCTAGGAGCTTACTTCATGACAAAGGAATGCCTAAAAGATTTTAGGGAGAGGTTGTTACTACTACTATTTATTTGCTAAATAGGCTTTCAACTGAAGTCTTAGTAGGTGTGACTCCCTATGAGGCTTGATTTGAAAAGAAGCCGTCTCTTCATCATTTAAGAATTTTTGGCAATATATGTTATTCACATGTACCTGAAAGTAAGAGAGACAAATTGGATCCTAAAGTAGAAGCAAATGTGTTTGTTGGCTACATAAACACACCTTACAATTATAAGCTCTTTAATCCTTAAACAAACAAAATTTCTATTAGCAGAAATGTAATGTTTTTAGAGGAAGAAAGTTAGAATTGGAAGGAAGCCAATGTTAAAACCACCTTTCCTCAATCCATTTTTGTATAGCAAACACCATAACAAGACATTAATTCCTCAAATGATGATTAAGTGGATCATACACCAATAAGAGAAATGAGGGTGTTGTCAAATATTTATGAAAGGAGTCTTGTTGCTCAACTAGAACCAACCAACTATAAAAAAGTTTTTAATGATCGAAATTGAAGGAAACACCATAACAAGATACTAATTCCTTAAATGATGATTAAGCAGATCATACACCAATAAGACGAATGAGGGTGTTATTAGATGTTTATGAAAGGAATCTTATTGCTCAGTTGGAACCAATTAACTATGGAGAAGCTTCTAATGATCCAAATTAAAGGAAAGCAATGAAAGTAGAAATCAATACCATCGAGATGAACAAAACTTGCAGTCTTGTTCCAGAGGATAAGAAAGCTATAAGAGTCAAATGGATTTTTAAAACAAAATTGAATTTACATGGCTCCTTAAATAGATTAAAGGCAAGGCTAGTAACTAAAAGCTATATACAGCAATATGACATTGATCATGCTAAAACTTTTGCTCTAGTAGCCAGAATAGACACAATTAAGCTACTCTTAATTGTAACTGTGTAAAAAGGCTAGGTTATCCATAAACTTGATATCAAATTAACCTTCCTAAATGGTGAACTAAAGGAGGAGGTCTGCATTAAGTAGCTAGAAAGCTTGCAAAAGTAAGGGTAGGAAGACAAAGTCTATTTACTAAAGAAAGCTCTTTATAGCATAAAATAAGCCCAAAGAGTTTGATACACAAAGATTAATGACTACTCATTAGGGTTGTCTTTTATTAAAAGTAAGAATGAGGCTATTTTATACATTAAGGAAGAAAAGTAATAGCTTTTGGTGGTCTCTCTTTATATTAATGACCTGTTGATTCTTAGAAGCAACTCCATTTTGATGAATTAATTCAAATCTAAAGTGATGAAGCAATTTAAGATAACAAACTTAGGTCTTATGACTATTTTTTTTTTTCAAGCTTACAAGTGCAATAAATATCAAAAGATATTTTTGTGGCATAAAGTAGATATATAGAAGAAATTTTGAAACAATTTCAAATAACTAAATGTAAGAGTTATACCACACTCTTGTGGTAGGATTAAAGCTAATGAGTAATGATGGTGTTGTCAAAGTTGATTCAAATAGATATAAAAGCTTAATTGGATGCTTGCTTTATTTGGCTGCATCAAAGTCATATATCATGCAAGCTATGAACCTGTTGTCTATGTGCATGAATTAAGTGAACTCCATTACAAAGTTGCAAAAGGAGTTCTTAGATACATTAAAGGCACTACAGATTATGACATACTATTGAGGAAAATATAAAAGTTTCAATTGATTAGATACACTGATAGTGATTAAGGTGGATGTGAGGATGATAAGAAGAATACCTCAAGGTATGTCTTCACCTTAAGGCAAGGAGCTTTTAGTTGTAACTAAAAAAAGTAGACTATGGTTGCACAATTAACTACAGAAGTTAAGCTTTTAGCAGTTACAACAATAATAAACCAAGTTGTATAGCTGAGAAATATCTTGACATACTTAAAGCAAACTCCATGTAAAACTACACCAATCCTTTGTAACAACCAAGTAACAATAGTCATCTTAAAGAATCTCATCTTACATGGAAGAACAAAGTATTTCCTAATCAAGATTCACTATGTCAAATAAGCACAAGGGGAAAATGAAGTAAAATTGATATTCTGCAATTTAGAAAATCAATTGGCAGATATAATGACAAAACCATTACATAAAGGCAGATTCCAAAAGCTAAGAAACAAGATTGGAATGTAACCTATTAACCCTAAGGAGGAGTAATGGTGTTACTGGTACTTCTGGATTACAAAGTTAAACTATCTTTGCATTGTTGTAGCTATTATTGTCTAGAAGCAACATGTCCAAATTGGGACTTACAATTCCAACAATTTTTTAATATTAATTAAATTAGTTGTAAGGAGGAAATTGTTGAACAATTCTCTCTTAAAAGTTAGCTTCTTTGAGAAACAAAATTAATTCAAAATTAGAAATTTGTAATTTAAACTAATCATGATTACTTTTGTAAATGTAATTATTATGAATTCAAATTTAAAATAATAAAAGTATCTTATAAATAATTTGTATGTATGAATGAAAAGAGACTCTTTGGCTCTAAACACTTACTACCCTTTTAGTGTTTTTTTCCTCTTTACTTTTTCACGTTGTTCTAAGCCTATCACCTATGTAACTTATACAACTTACCATACTAGAAATATATCAGAAATAAAACTAATAACACACACCAAAATCATATCAAACCAAAGTCCAATAACAGTTGCAACTATTTAGTTGGTGTTTGAGGAAGGTAAAAAATAGAACATTAGGAGAGAAAATCCTCATTTCCTCTCCTCTTTTTCATTGCTGCAAAGTGTTCCTTATATTAGAGTTCAATGCATGCTTGATCATGCTTACAAACTAAGCTTTACGTATTAAACTAATCCCATTACAAAACTAATACAAAAAAACTAATTTCTCTTTCTTCAAGCCATTGTGATAAGAATTTGAACCCTAACTCCACCACAAAAGCTAGGTCAAGAATGAAAAGTTGACCCAATCCTTATAAACAGCCCAAAGACCCCCTCAAGAACTGATGTGGCACACATCATTCCCAACCCCTTTAAACTGCACGTCCCCGTGCTGTCTCATTGGCACGGTGGTGGCAGGGAACCTTTGTACATGCGCCTACCAACCCTCTGAGGTTTGGCTCTGATACCACCTGATAAGAGTTTGAACCTTAACTCCACCACAAAAACTAGCTCAAGAATGGAGGGTTGACTCAACCCTTATAAACAGCCCAAAGACCCCCTCAGAAACTGATGTGGGACACATCACATTGGGTATGATTAAGATCTTCTCTTTATTGCATATCATGATTCTATTATTGAATTTGTTGGTATGTGTTGTTAGGCTTGTTTTGTTTCTGGTTTATATTACTACAAAAGGATTTTGTTTTGGTTTGGTTTCTTGTTTCAACAATGTTTAACAACATGAATTGCTCAAATAAAAGGAACACATTATAAGGAGAGGAGCAGAAAAAGTAAATAAGGCAGTGACAAGATTAAGCCAAAAGTATCTCATTTCATTTACTTAAACTATGTATAGAGAATTTGTATCATTTCAAATTTAAATTCTTAATAATTACATCACTAGAACTAATCATAACAAATTCAAATTAAAAATTTCTAATTTTGACTTGATTTAGTCTCTTGAAGAAGCCAACTTCTGGAGCAAACTAATCAACAACCTCCTACTTGTAAACTAACATTCAAAAAAGGGGTTGGAATTGTAGGTCAAGTGCTAGAACTTACTACTTTTGAGCAGCAGTAACACAAGCAGTGCAGATACAGATTCATTAACCTTTTTAGCAATCTAGCAGCACTAGTAACGTCATCAATCCTGTAGCTTTTATTATTCCTTTATCTTTTTCCTTTCACTAGCATTCTAATGCAAATTTTGATGACTCGGACTTCAAGGAAGCTGTTGCCACTGCAACTTTTCCTCCTCTTACTGCTGCTTCTTTTCTTCATCTTCTTCTTTTCCTTTTTGAGGGAACATCAATATGTTTATTGAGCCTATTCTTAGTGAGCTCTATCTACGGAGCGGCGCCGCTAACCTCCCCAGCGGGCTGCCGCGATGCTTCCCAGCCGCGCTGCCGGGCTGATGGCGTGCCGCGGAGCGGTGCCACTACCCTGCCCCGTGGGCCGCCGCTAGCCTCCCGGGCGGGCTGCCGAGCTGCGCCGCTAAGGCCCCTCACCCCCCCTCCCCGTGGGCTGCCGCAATGCCACGGGGCGTGCCGCTTCGCTCCCCACCGGGCTGCCGCAATGCTACCGAGCAGCGCCGCTGGCCTCCCCGCAGAGGCTGCCGCGATGCCAACGGGCGGTGCCGCGAGCCTCTCCCCAGGGGGTGGGCTGTCTGTCCACCGGCATCTGGCACGTGCGAGTGGCGGGACCTGGGCACGTGTTGCTCGCCATGCCCTAGCCTCCGCGATACTTGACGGAGACGGTTCGCCGTGCCTTGGGTGACGAACGATTGGCCCCCCCGGCACTCTTGACCATTCGCGGCGTCCGAAGGGACGGCTCCCCGCACCGGGACGCCGTGCTTGCTGCCCGCAACTCCGGGGTGTGCGTGCCCGGTGGGAGCCTCTGCCTCGCTCGGTGGAAACGGTTCGCCGTCCGTTGGGGGACAAAGGATCGACCGTGCCCCCTACCCCGGCACTCGAACAGCTCGCGGCATGATCCCAAACGGGGACGCTAGCCTCCTGTCCGTTCCGAGAAGAAATAGAGGGTGTTGGGAGGGGCGACGAATCGGGAATCTCACGTGCCACTAAGGCCACCACTTATAATACCCGTCGTGTATTTAAGTCATCTATAAAAAATTTTAGCTGCTACTTGGTAGAAATTGTAATTTAAGGCGGTAACTGCAACTTGTTTGCTGCGACTGCTCTGCTCACTACACGTACTTTTTTGGGCACGAGGCCCCTACTGCAGATCGGCAATCGGGCAACGGGCGTGCGTGTTGCTTTTAACTCGAATTCTGACTTAGAGGCGTTCAATTATAATCTAGCGCATGGTAGTTTCGTGTCACTGACTTTTCAACCAAGCGAGATGACCAATTGTGCAAATCTACTAGGTTGAATTATTGTTGCGACACCATTATCAGTAAAATAAAATTAACATGTCGCACAATGATCTAAACCCAGCTCACATTCCTTATTGGTGGGTGAACAATTCAATACTTAGTGAATTCTTCTTCACAATGATAGGAAGAGGTGACATCGAAAGATCAAAAAGTAATGTTGCTATGAACGTTTGGCTACCACAAGTCAGTTATCTCTGTGATAACTTTTTTGATACCTCTAGTTTCAAATTCTGAAGGTTTAAAGAATCGATAGGTCACGCTTTCACGGTTTGTATTTGTACTGAAAATCAGAATCAAACGAGTTTTTACCGTTTTATTCTATACGAGATTTCTGTTCTCGTTGTACTCATCCTAGAACACCTGCGTTATCTTTTAACAGATGTGCCGCCCCAGCCAAACTCCCCACTTGACAATGTCTTCCGCCCGGATTGGCCTGCCGAACGGCCTTTGCATTTATTTTTTGTTGTTGTTTCTTTCTTTAGGTTGTATTTATTATGCCCTTTTTTTCTTTCTATTGATCTTCACTTGAACAATGGGTATGTGTATTTGAGGATTGACCGTTTGCCTTTTAATCTATTGGTTAGCTGTGACAATTTGGATCTTGTCATGAAATACTCTTGCAAGTGTCCGCGACTACAAAAGAAGATCTCGTCTCTTGGGCTTGAAATCAAGGTCTCATGGAACTTATTTGTAGATTTCATAGCATTTGACTTCATACCTTACAATATAATATATGGTCAAGTTGAGTAAAATGAAAAACTATTGGGCTTTAGCAGTACACGCACATACTCCCTTCATACCTACTTTTCTTTTGTAGTTGTATGTGCATGCATGCCTACATGCCATACTCATGCTTATATATATACATGGATGTCATGTGTATATCTTTATATATACATTTATTGGTGAGAAAAATGTAATATATACATTTGTTGGTGAGAAAACATAACTATATTGCTGGACGGCCGTCTTCCAGGGAGATTGATATAAACAGAGTAGAAACTCTAGAAAGGCTAAAAGCTGAATGTTAAAGGCTGCAAAGAAAGGTATAAATGTTTCCAACTTTAATTTCATAGTTTATTTTTTTTTCTTCAGATAATTGTTAAATTAATTGTGAAATAGAAGCTTTGGTGAACAATTTTGTAAGTTCATTTTTCAGTTCAAGATACTTTTTTTTTCTCACATTTATTTAGTCTTCTTTCTTCTGTTATTCAAGATATGCAAAAGTAGAATTTTTCTGGCCCTTAACTTATGCTACTTGCTTTGGTTTTATCAATTAGATGTTGTTTTGCTGCAATTCTATAAAGTATAATGCTTCAAGGAAAGAATGCAGGGAGTTCTTGAAACTACTTTTAGTGGTGGTGATTTTTATGAAAGGCATGGAAGTCATGGAGTTGCAAGAGGTTCTTGGCCAATTTGAAACTAGCATGAATGTTTTATAATTCATCTAAGATTACATTCCAAGTTGTATAGTGATGTAAGTCAACCATTTCAAGTTGTAGTTTATCAAATGAAGCTGGGAATTTCGCTGCTTCTGTCTGGTGTTTTGCAGAATATGTTTTTGAACCAAATTAACAAGGATAATAGGGATCAAGTCACAATATTCTAGTATACCTTTTGTAGTACTTCTTTTACACAATGCAAACTTTTGTTGTTTAGACTTGATCCACTAGCTCTTATGACTGACTCTTGGTTTTAGAGCTAAAGTCCACTGCGATAACTTGCTGGTTTTGTGTCAGCAAAACAATGCACCAATGACACCAAAAGCACTAAACTAGAAATAGAGACTAGTGGCATTAGGAAGATGGCTTCTTATTTTTCATTGCATTATAACTTTATTGTGTATAAAGTTTTTCAAATTACAAAATTCAGATGAAAATCTGTTATAATATTGCAGTCTTTCTACAAATTGAAATTGAAATTCAAATTGGAAAGGTAAAATCAAAACTTAAAACACAACGATTACCAACTTAAGCAAGAAGCTAAGTTTAAAATTTGAATTGAAATTAAAGTTGCTGGAGCTTGAATTATAGTGACAATCTACCAATTGCAACCTCCTATTGTTGCCTAACAGCTGTAACTGATTTTTAAATTTTGGTGATCAACTTGAAGAAAATAACAATAACTGGCTTCCCAAGTTTGCAAAATAATAACACCATAATTGTCTTCACTCCTCTTTGGTTCCATAATTTTGCATACTCAAACCATCCCTTGGTTTTCAAATCTAGGCCTATGTAAGTTTTTAGTCAAGATGTTTGCAATTTGATCTTTGGAGCTGTAATTGAACATATTGATTTCACCACTTTCCTCAGCTTCTTTAGTAAAATAAAACTTGATTTTAAATTGTTTTTATCCTTCCATACAACATTGGATTTGTTGAAATTGAAAGAAACAAATGTGTGTAGGGAAAGGTAAACCAGAAACAAGTATATAGTAAGCAGAAGACTTGGCAAAATTGGAATTACTTTCATTAACCTTTCAAGGTCTTATATAGACCCAATTTCAATCATTACAGCCACCTAGTTATTGCATAAGGAGTGACTGACCTTACTTAATAAAACTTACAAGTTAAGGAATATGAATAAGAAATGGATCAACAATGCAGTGAATGATGGTTAATCTCACATCTCTACCTACTTTCACTATCTAATCAACCAATTAAATTAACTTATTGAATTACAACTTAATCATCAAAATGTAATCAAAACAAACTTGATTTTATCTAGTGTAGCCCTTACTTCAGTGTTTTACTGTAAGTTACTACCATTCTTCTTATTGTCATCCTAAAGTTCCCATCAATAGTAGTAATACTAGTAGTAGCAATAATAGTCCTTTATGCAAGCAAATAAAGTTAGGATAGCTTGCCAACAACTCCTCCTTAAATTCGTTGATGTTCATGCCCAATTATTCTTTAAGATATTCAAATCTACTTTTATTTTAAGGGTTTGGTAATAATATCAACTAATTGGTCTTAAAAGCCGCAATGCAAGAATTTTACTTCTCTTTCTTGTTGCACCTCTTAGATGAAATGAAAGTTGATTTTGAAATGCTTTGCTCTACCATGGAAGATAGGATTTTTAAAGATTGTAATGGTAGATTGATTATCAATTTTGATTTTTTTGGCTTCATGCTGCTCTTGCTTCATGTCTAACAACATCTTCCTCAGCTAAAATGCTTAATTCACTACAGCAACAGCAACAATGTATTCTACTTATGTAGTGGACTAAGCTTTCACTTCTCACTTCCTTAAACTTCATGTAAAAACTCTAGAGTAAAGTGAAAACAAATATCCTGAGGTGCTCTTTATGCCATCTTTATTGCCTACCCAATCACTATCTAAGAAGCTAGATATCTTGATACTTGTCTTTCCAAACCAAATCCTGTGGTTGTAAGTTCTTTTAACATATCTTAGGATCCTTTTGGTTACTTTAAGATGAATTTCACTTGGTATTTGGATATATCTAGATAAAATGCTTGTGGCATGTGTTAAATTTGGTTTAGTTGCTATAAAATATAATAAGCTTCCAATCAAACATCTTAAAGTTGTACAATTAGCTTTTTCTGAATTATTTTCCTTACAAAGCTTCTCTGTAAGATTCAATGGAGTGGGAATAGGTTTGTATGCAATCATTTGATATTTCTTTAGTAGTTCATTTGTATACTTCATCTAATTGATGAAGATGCCTTCAGTTAACTACTTAACCTCCATTCTCAGGAAGAAATTCATCATTCTTAGATCAGTCATTTCAAATATATGGCTTATCTACTATTTGAAATCATTGATTAAGGATTCATTATTACTAGTTGTTAACATGTCATCTATATAGATTGAAATGATTAGCACCTTAGTCTCCTTATCTTTGGTATAAATGGTGGGTTCATTTTGACTTTTGGTAAAATTAGAATTAAGCAAATAGGCATCCATCTTGCTATATTAGGCCCAAGGAGCCTATTTTAACTCATATAATGCCTTCTTTAACAAATATACCTTTTACTTAGCACCGTTGACATGAAATCCTTCAGGTTGTTCTATGTAAATGTTCTCTTTAAGGATTCTATTCAAGAAGACTAATTTGACATTTAACTGGAACACTTTCTAGCCTTTAGAGGCAAAAAAGGCTAGTAATAATTTGATTATATCATGCCTTGCAACAAAAGTAAATGTCTTGGTGCAGTTTATTCCATATTACTAGGAGTCCCTTTACCATTAATCTAGCATTGAGTTTATTGGTTAAGCCATCTGTATTGACCTTTACTCTGGATATCCATTTTACACCAATCATTTTCTATTTGTAAGCCTATCAACAAGCTCTTAAGTCCAATTCTTTTTTATCATGGTCAGTTCCTCCTTTATTGCATCCTATCAAGCCTGCATTTTTTATACTTATGTGAAATTAGAGGGTTCCAGCATAGTCATATATCCTTTCTAGCATAAACATCTGTCAATAATCTGGTTCCCCTCATAAGTTCATCATTAAATTTTGCCATTTGGCTTGGTGCTGGATCAGCTTCTACATTGGAAGAATTGGAGTCTAAGCTGGATGATTCCTATTTTTCTGCGACTTGGTTTTTTCTCCAATCCCAACTAGCTTCCTCGTCAAACTTTATGCTTCTATTTGTTGTCACCTTACAACTCTTGAGATCATAAACCTTGTGAGTCTTGAATTAACTATTGTATCCAAGAAAATACAAGTTTGAGCTCTCTCATTCTACTTATCCCTTTTTTTTATTGGAATATGAATGTAGCTAACACATCCAAAGACCCTTAAATGTTGCAATGAAGGTTTAACTCTATATTAAGCCTTATATGGACTCATTCCTTTCATTTCTTTTGTGGAAAGCCTATTTTGAAAATAGTTGGTTATATTATTGGTTTCTACCCAAAAATGCTTTGGAAGTTTCTACTTAAACAACAAGTACCTAGACATCTCCATTAAAGTCTTATTCTTCCTTTCACTAATTCTATTTTGTTGTGAATTATATGGTATAGTAAACTGATGATGTATGCCTAATTCTTCATAAAATTTGTTCAAGTTGCTAGTTATGTACTCTCCACCATTATCTAACCTAATGGTTGTTATGTTGTAGCCAACTTATTTCTTAATCCAGGCCTTGAATTTGAGAAAGACATGTGAGACCTTTGACTTAAGTTTCAAGAAATATATCCATGTGTATATGGTGCATCATCAATAAAAGTGAGGAAATATTTATTATCATTCAAAGAAGAAATACTTATTGGTCCACACAGGTTGTATGGAGCAATTATAGCTTCCTGGGTGCTTTCCAAGCTAATGTTTGAGGAAAGGGCTATTTGATTTGCTTTCCTTTCTGACAAGTCTCATATATTGGATCATTTATAAACAACATAAGTACATCTTAAGACAATTCATACATTTGCTTTAGAAAAAATAGTTGGAATGGCCTAATCTTCTATACCATAATTCATTTGTATCAAGAGTGATAAGACAAACAATCTTATTGTTTTAATTCCAATTAACACATAAGTTTTTGTTCTTCATTCTAACAACTAAGAATTCAAGTCCTTTTTAAATCAATGATTCTACATTTCTCATTACTAAATAACAAAGTATAATTCTTTTCCATCAATTAACCTACACTTAATAAGTTTTGGTCTATTTTTGGAATATAAAGTACATCAATTAACTGGTTTGTACCAATTTAGGTGCTTAGAACAATAGTCCTTTTTCCTTTGACTTCTAGATACTCTCCATTCCCAATCCTAACTTTAGATTGAAAGGTTTGATCTAGTACCTGAAATTTTTCAACATCATTAGTTGTGTGGTGTGTGTTTCCATTATTAGTAAGTCATGTGTTTGTGGTCTTTTCTAATACTTTACAGACGGTAACAAACAATAGCTCTTCCTTTTACTTTTCTTTAGCCATTTGAGCTTATTTTGGTGTAGTGACTTGACTGATTTGCTCGTTTTTAACAAACCCTTGCCATATGCCCCATTCTTTTGCAGAAGTTGCATTGAACATCTGACCTAAACTAACAATATTTGTTTTGGTGATTGGTCTTCTTGTAATGTTTGTAAGGACTAAATTTCTTTCTTTTGCTTCATTCCTTTTCATGACCCTCTTGTTTCTCCTCATCTAGCCTTTCATTGTTAGCTTTTGAACCACTTGCATGACCTTTTTCTCTGCCTCAGGCTAGTAAGGCAATATCTTTAGTCTCCTTCTACCTAATTTGCCTTAAGCTCCAAAGCTTGCAAAACATTTACAAGCTAAATTAGGGAGAAAGTGCTAAGGTCTTTTAAGTCCTCTAAAGATAATATCTTTGACTCATACTTCTCTAGAAAACACACCAAAACCTTTTCCACAACCTTATGATTAATCAACTCTTCTCCCAAAAGTCTAATTTGATTCACCACCTTCATCAACTCATCTATGAATTGCTTCACAATTTCTGACTTCATTATTTTCAAGACTTTAAATTCCCTTTTTAAATTGAGAATTTGAATGTGCCTCATCTTATCACTACCATAGTACTCTTTTTGGAGCTTATCCTAAGCCTGTTTCACTGATTCATAAGTCATGATCTTTATAAAGATTATGTCTGAAACAAATAAATGAATGCAAGTGTAGGATTATGTGGAAACCCTTGAACTTGATCTCTTGTTTCCACAATCTTCTAGAGATCAAAGGCCTCAAAATAGACCTTCATTTTGACTGCCTAGATAGGGTAGTTCTCTCCTTAGAACACAAGAGGTGTAGATGAAGGAAAGTTACTGATTGTCATTTTTAAAAGGTCTTACTGTTTAAATATTTGGTTTAGAGTTTAATGCTCAATTTACTTATTTTTTCTCTAATTTTAAGTCCCTTGATGACCTTAAACTGTTCTAATACTATTGAAAGAAACAAATGTATACAAAAAAAGCTAAACCAGAAGCAAGTATGCAATGAGCAAAAAACTTGGCATAATTGGGATTACTTACATTAATTTTTCAAGATCCTTATATAGACCCAATTTCAATCATTATAGCTACTTAATTATTGCATAAGAAGTAATTATAGGAGTAATTGACCTTACTTAATAAAACTTACAAGTTAAATAATAGGAAATAGTCCAACAATACAATCAATAATGGTTAACCCGATAGCCCTACCTACTCTTACTATCTAATCAATCAATTAAATTAACTTAGTTGAATTACAACTCAATCAACAAAATGTAATCGAGACAAACTTGATTTTATTTAGTGTAACCCTTGCTTGAATGTTTTGCTATAGGTTGCTGTGATTTTTCTTAGTGCAATCCTAAAGTTCCCATTAGTAGTAGTAATACTAATAGCAACAGCAGCAGCCCTTTAATAAGGAGTGACTATAGGAGTAGCTGACTTTACTTAATAAAACTTATAAGTTAAGCAACAAGAAATAGTCCAGCAATGCAGTCAATAATGGTTATTTCGGCAGCCCTACCTACTCTCACTATTTAATTAATCAATTAAATTAACTTAGTTGAATTACAATTCAATTGTCAAAATGTAATTAGAACAAACTTGATTTTATCTAGTGTAACCTCTGCTTCAATGTCTTACTGTAGGTTGCTGTCAGTTTTCTTACTGCAATCCTAAAGTTCCCATTAGTAGTAGTAATACCAGCAGTAGCAACAGCAGCCCTTTTTGCAAGCAAACAAAGTTAGGTTGGCTTGAATAGTAAGGAATTTGAGTTTGCCAACAGAAATAGCAACGGTGGATTAATTGTCACAAAAAATTGTGGTTGCTTCAGTTTGCTCCAAGTTGAGATTGGCTAATACCTTCCTGATCCGAATAGCTTGGTTCGCTGCAGAGGCATCTGTCTTACAACTGTCTTACAAATGAAAACCACATTCCACCAGATCATTCTTCCTCATGTTGCACAATTTATAGCCGAGGCACGAGGCACATAGGATTGGTCATGCCTCCTTCATGGTGAGATTCCTTGAGTTTTAGTTAATTTGTTTGAATTACTTATATGGCTGACTCACTGATATTGTGCTGCACTTTTTCAATCAGAAATTGAATAGGATATCCGATGAATATGCTAGCACATGTATGACTGTTAGAGTTAAAACAAAAGGAGAAGGAGGCTATGATTTTCAAGAATATGAGTTCAGGCCGCGTGCCTTTAAGATCAAGAGTGTCCTTGACCAACATGTATCAACTCTTGCCGAGATATTTTCAGATAAAGGTTTTATGGAATGGCTGAAGTTGCTCTCTGAAGAAAAATGCCCAGAAAAAGTGATGTTTCATCTCTCTCTCTCTCTCTCTCTCTCTCTCTCTCTCTCTCCCTCTCTCTCCCTCCATCTCGTCTTCTTTCCATTAATTTTAAAGAATATCTTCATGCATTCAGATTGAAACTAGTGCAGAGGATGAAAGTTTGGAGGAAGAATGGAACCTTATGGAGGAACCAAGTGCGAACAGCATGATCCACATAAATAATCAATTATTTGGTTCAAACAATCTTATCTAAAATGTAAGTTGTCTTTCTTATTTTGTGGATGTTTCCCAATATTGGTAACCAAATGCATTTACTTGTCTAACTGCTCTTTATTTATTTATTTATTTATTATTATTATTTTAAATGCATACCTTTACCTTAAGAAGTATCCATAGATTTAATGTGTCTGTAACATGGTGTTATGTGAATATGTCTTCTATCTTTTTGTGTGCTTCTCGACAAGCATTTGTGTATGTGTGTACTACATAAGATTGGTACTGCTTTTGACATGCTTGTAATGGTTCCCTGCTTATTTTCTGCATATCCAATGACGATAGGTTGGGTTTGTTTGCTGAGTCTCACAGACCCAGAGCAGGAATGATTAAAGGTGATACAATGAATGTGGCCTTCACATTTCATGTATATGAAATTTGGCCCTTCAAAGAGACAACTGTCACGTATGATGTTTTTCTGTAGGTTTTAAAAGGCTTACTTGTTTTAATTTTGGATGTAAATATTGTGCCAGAAAATTTACTTCACCTTTGCATGGAGCATGAACGCATAGTTGGTTCATCACAGAGGCGATCTTCCAATGACGAAGTTTATAAGGTTTGAGAGACGCTATTCCTTGTTGTGAAAAGATAGGTTGATCTTAGTGGATCTCCGGTTGACTTTCTTTCCTTCACTTCTTCTAGGATTTAAATGCTCCAGCGATGGCTAAAATGGTGAAGTTGCATACCATTCTTCGGTAGCAAATCCTTGTCCTTTTGAGAGAGTGGGAAGATCAGCCTGCTATAAAGAAAATCATGGATGTCATTGACATGCTTCTGGATATTCCAATGGATACACCGCTGGTCAAGGTGGAAAATATAGCTAATTCATCTATTTTATCTAGATTTTGTTCTTGCAAAAATAGTTTCCATTACGGCCGAGTGCCCTGATCTTTCTCCGTAAAGACTCTCTGGCCTCTATGATTATGAAAACATGTAGAAAGTCAAATTGATTTTATGAAAGCTAAGCATTCTGCTATAAATTTCTCACATTTCTATGGAACATAATGCGCCAAGCAAAATCAGCTGATAGATGAAGATCCTTCTTCCGTTGCTTCTACTAAAATGTTTTTGTATGCCAGCCTCAAAATGACACACAGTGACTTTTCAAATTATGGTGAAACACGATTGATTTTCTCTTCAAGAGCTCAGATTATTCTATTCGCTTGGTTGGATCCTTCTGCTGTTCTCTCTCTCTCTCTCTCTCTCTCTCATTCATTTTCAATTTTATTGCAGTTGTGGTTTCTTCTGTATCCGGTTTGCATCAGGGTCACTCTGGTGATCTTACTGCATATGAGCAATCAACAATAGCAAGGCATGTCCAACATCTTTTGCTGTCTTATGCTTTATTTGACTTGCTGCAGCCAATTTTTTTTTTTTTTTTAACCCTTCTCTCCCTATGGTGCTCTCTTTCTATTACTTGCTCTTCATATGGATGGATTTGGCAGTGTGAAGGAGTTCACTCAAACTTCTGGGGTTGGTAAACTCTGAAAACATCTCCGGCTTCTTTTTGTTATCCATCGTCACAATTTTTTGTTTTTTTTTTTTTTTCTATTTTTCTCTCCTAAAGAGTGAATCAATCACATCTCATTCTTTGTTACCGTTCAACTTTCGGCAGAAGTCGGGCAGGTGGATTGGTCCGAGTGGTCCGAGTGGAGATAAAATTGTCAACACCTTTTATTTGTCAAAGCAAGTAAAATTGTGATTTTTGTGTTTTTTTTGGTTCAGATGGATTTTTTTTTATTCTCTTTCATTTTTTTTTTCTCTCTTCCTTTTAATCTCTCTCTTCATCTCTATCTTTTTTCTATTTAATATTTTATTTTTTTCACACTCTTTTTTTTATCTTTATCTCTCTCTGCCTTTTTTGTCATCTCCATCTTTTCTTTTATTTGTCTTTTTTTCGTTTTGACGTATAGGGGAAAGCATGAAAATAACTTAGGGTTTTAAAAGTTGTAAGTCATTTTCTTAAATAATAAGAATATTTATCTTTGACTAGGTGAATTTTTTTGTTAATTAATCATTTTCATTATTCTAAATGTTAGAAAATAAAATAGTTTCTTGCAGATGGACCTTTATGTTGTATTTGGGAGAGTAGAAAAGGAGAACGGAGAAAAAGAAACAAAGAGAAAAGAAATTATATTTGTATTCGGAAAATATTTTTAGAAGAAAAAAATGAGGAAAAGATAAATTAATTTTTTCCTCTAATTTATTAAATTCATTTCTTTCAAAGTTTCAAAATTTTTCTAGTCATTTATTTTTTATTTATTAAGAGATCAATTGAAAGGTAAATTATATAATAGAGATAATTTTTTAATTTTCATAAACCTTATGTCATTTTCAAAATTGGAATATAAGACTTTCACTATAAAAATTTAAGCTATTTCTTTTGCTTATTATTACAGTTCAAAGGTCGACAATTGTAACATATAGGATTCCCAACCAACAATGATGGCACGTTGAACTCAAAAAAAAAAAAAAAGAAATGAAGGTAACTTTTGAATTTTTCCATTGAAAGATAAAGGATTAATGGCTTTAATCACGTTGTTCGATTTTTTTTTTTTTATCATTTTTTAGTACTAATGAGATGTGACTTTCTAATCTATGTAAAAGGTGTTAGAGTTGGGGATCAGTTTTGTTATGGGTCTCGCGTTATGCCAACTATGTTTGCCTATATTTTACAGTTGAACGATTTCTTTTGGTATCATAAACACCATACTGGACATGCACGCAAGGAATTTGCATTACATAATTATCTTGGTTATGGAATCTTTAGTAGATTTTCTCTAATGCTTATGCAATTGCAATTTCAAAGCTATGTTCATTCGATATTTTGTTAGGTTGATCATTTCTTCTCGGTGAGTATGATGAAGGAGGCAATCTTTTAGTTTAGCCATTTTCAATGGGAAGACCATTTTGATTCATTTGCCGGTGACTTTTGTGCTCTGTGACATCGTTTTGAGAATGCTGTCAATTGAATCTAGTGTCTCAATTTCTTTGATGAGTCAGTATTTTATATTTTGGAAGCTGGCAGCTTTAAGCACTGCAGCACATGTAAAGTATGAAGTATGAACTTTTGAACCTACTGATGCATGGTTGGTGATGCTGCCTTGTCATTCCAAGAGACAAAGACTAGCCTTTTTATGTACCACACTCTCCAAGTTTAAAAGTTAGTTATGTTAGTTTGTAATTTTGACTTAGAGATTGTGATTGGCTTATTCATCAAGTTAATCAATTTTTAAACTTAATGAAATTCAAATTAGAAGTTTGTATTTGAATTTAAATATAAAAGTTGATGATGAAATGCTTAGGTTCACATATTTTGAATTTGTAAACATACGTAGCTTTATGTATAAGAAGTCTATTATTAATGAGAAGAGTCAATGTTGCTGCATAACTTCAGCTCCTTCTTCTTCCTATGTTGCTAACTGATCCATATCAAAAAACTAGTAACTTAAGCACTAAGAAAGAAACAAAACACTAAAATTCAAAAAATTCTATTCTCTCATAAATAACAGATTTGGTATCAAAGTATTCTTCCTTGTTCTTAAGGGACTTGTAAACCATAAAACTTGAGTGAAATGCACATCAAACCAATGAGACAAAAGAAAAACTAGAGAGAACCATAACCTTAGTACTTGCAAATGGCATCTCTAAACTTTTCTTCACCTCCACCACCAAAATTTTTAGGAGAAAGCTATGTCCAGTGGACAATCATGATAAAAGTTTATCTCAAGGTCTTTGATCTATGGGAGCTTACTGAAAATGGAGGAGCTATACCCCACAATAACTCAACTTAAGAATCATAGTAAGCAAACATCACAATTCAAAACCTTTGCATGCATTCAGTCAGCAGTCATAGAAGTCATATTCAATAGAATTATGACTTGTTAGACAGCTCAAGAGGCATAGAGAGAGAGGAATATACCAAAACAAAAAAAAAGTCAAAACTATGCAATTGTTGAACTTGAGAAGGGAGTTTGAGCTATTGAGAATGAAGGACTCTGAGAAGATTAAGGAGTGCAGTGATAGAAAAATGAAATTGTTCAATCAAGTTTGGATACTAGGAAGAGAACTTTTAGATACAAGCATTGTTCAAAAGTTGGTTATGAGTATACTTGAGAGATTTAAGTCTAAGATATCTTCTTTGGAAGATTCTAAAAACCTAATCAAAATTTCCTTTAGGAGAATTGGTGAATTGGAAGAGAATTAACAAAGGACTTAAAATATAGCTCTTCTAGCACAAAACAGCCAATGTCACCATGTCTTCATTGCAAAAAAAAAAAAAAAAAACAAAACCATCTCCCTAAATATTGTTGTTAGAGACCAGACATTGTTTGTAAAAATTGCAATGTAAAGGATCATAAAGAAAAAGTTTGCTTAAAGAAAAAGGGATTCAAGCAGAATTAACAAGCACATGTTGTCAGTGTAGATGCAAAGGAAGCTAAAGAGCAACTTTTCATGGCTGTTGACACCCATGCTCATAAAGAAACTAAGGTCTAGCTTGTAGATTATGGATGCATAAACCACAGGTCACTAAAACCTATCAATCTTTGGAGATCTTGATAAGAGCTTTACCTCTAAGGTCAGGACAGCAATAGAGATTTCATATAGGTGCAAGGCAAAAGAAATTGATTACTAAAGTGTTATATATTCCTGATATTAGTTAAAACCTTTTAAATGTTGAATAACTTTTGGAGAAAGGTTTTTCCTTGAAGTTTAAAAATAAAGTATGTATAATCTATGACTTACTTGGTGAAAAGCTTGTATGTTCCAACAGAAAAGAAAAGCTTTCAAGTGAAGTTAAAGCAATTAAAGAGTCGTGCTATGCCTGTAATTCTTGATGCCAAGTCTCTATGGCATAAGAGATTGGTGTATATTCATGATGCAAGCTTACAAAGGCTACAAAAGAATTAAATGATGGCCGATCTACCTAGAACAAAAAAAGATATAATTGTTTATAAAGCATGACAACAAGGAAAGCAATCTATATTTCCTTTTTCAATAGTTTAGACCTTAAGAACCAAAGAAAAGTTGTAATTAGTACACAGTGATATCTATGGACCCATAATATAGAATCATGTAGTGACAACATGTATTTTGTGATCTTTATTAATGATCTAACTAGGTTTTGTTAGATCTATTTCATAAAATAGAAATCAGAAGTTGTTACGGTCTTTAAGGAGTTCAAGGCTTTGGTGGAAAACCAAAGCAACCTTAAGATTAAAGCAATAAAGAGTGATAATGAAACTAAGTACACATTAAACCTCTTCAAAGAAATCTGCACAGTTGCTAGAATCCAGCAATAGTTCACAACAACATACACACTCCAACAGAATGGGGTGAGTGAGAGGAAGAACAGAAGCATCATAAAGATGCATAGATGCCTTTTGTTTGTAAAAACAAAAACTTGCCAAAAAGGTTCTGGGAAAAGGCTACAAATACAATTGTGTATTTGCTAAATATGCTGCCAATTAAAGCCCTTAGAAACCAAACTCCTTATGAAACATGGTTTGGAGTCAAGCTATCAACAAGTCATCTAAAAATTTTTAGAAGTTTATGTTATCCATTGGTGCCTAAAAAAAGGAGGAGTAAGCTAGATCAAAAAGATAAGGCTTTTATTTTCATTAACTACTTTAGGATATCTGAGAATCACATAATCTATAATTCTCAAACTAATAAAGTTAATACTACTAGAGAATTGAGATTCAATGAAGATAAAGCTAGAATTAGGAAAAGTTTCAAATAAGGCACATTGCCTCAGAGGTTAGTCGCTTTCAATGGTGAACTGAGGACACTAATAGTGATGCAAATGAAAACTTCCTAGTTATAGGCACTAGACTTCTAAATGATGTTTATAAAAGATGTGATGTAGTAACACTAGAGCCAATAACTTTTGTAGAAGCCTATGAAGACTTTAATTGGAAAAAAGCAATACAACTTGAAATGGATGCAGTTGAAAGGAATTAGACTTGGGTTTTAGTTAACAAACCAAAGAACAAAGATCTTATTAGACTAAAATGGACATTCAAAGTCAAGCTCAACCCAGGTAGATCAATTAATAAGTACAATACTAGGCTAGTGGCAAAAGGTTATGCATGACAATATGGCATGGGTTATTCAGAGACCTTTGTTTCAGTAGAAAGGCTTGACACTATCAAGCTATGACTTGCCTTTGTTGTACAGAAAGGGTAGGTGGTTCATCAACTAAATGTAAACACATCATTTTTGAATGGTGAGCTAATTGAAAAGGTATTTGTAAAGTAGACTTAAGGATTTTAGAAAGGAGGAGAAAAAGACAAAATATACCTATTAAATCTATATGGATTAAAACAAGTCGTAAAAGCTTGGTGCAGAAAAATTAATAATTACTTATTAAGACTATCATTTAATAGGAGTATAAATGGAGCTACACTATACATTAGAAAGCATAAGAATAGTCTAGTAATTATGTCTCTTTATGTAGATGATTTGCTAGTTGTTGGGAGTAATAAATAACTAATGGATCAGTATAAGGTATAGATGAAAGAGTCTTTTGAGATGACAGACTTAGGAGAGATGAGTTTCTCTCTTGGTATAAAAGTCCATTAATATAGTAATGGAATCTTTATAAACTAGGAAAGATATGCTAAAAAAGTCCTCAAAAAATTTCAAATGGAGAATTGCAAGGCTTTAATACACCTTTAGTAGTTGGAACAAAGATTAAGAAGGAAGATGGGACTACAAAAGTTGATTTAAGCAAGTTTAAAAGCCTGATTGGATGCTTATTGTACTTGATAGCATCAATACCAAATATCATGCAAGCTATTGGTCTCCTTTTTAAATTCATGCATGATCCTACTTAAACCCATTTTAAAATAGCCAAACAAATCCTTAGATACATAAAGAGATCCTCCAACCATGGAATTATGTTTAGGAGGTCATATAAACTTAAATGGGTGGGTTATACAAATAGTGATTATGGTGGCTCACCAGATGATATGAAGAGTATCTCAAGGTATGTTTTTACTTTGAGATCATAAGTCTTTTATTAAACTTCTAAAAACAATCCATGGTAACTTAATCAACAATAAAAGCAGAATGTCTTCTTGTTACAAAAAAAAGTGACTCAAGCCATATAGCTTCAAAGAATATTCATTAATCTAGGAGAAGAACAAATAGAAGCAATAAACATGTATTATGATGATCAAGTTACAATTACAATCTATAAGAATTTTATTCTCTATAGGAGGACAAAGCACTTCTTGATAAAACTTTAATTTGTAAAGGAAGTACAGGAAAAAAAAAAAGAAAGAAATGAATCTAAATTTTTATTCAATAAAAGGTCAACTTGCAAACATCTTGATAAAACCTTTGCACGAAGGGAAATTTAAGCAACTAAGAGACAAGTTGGGAGTGTAATGCAACATCACCAAAGAGGGGTGATGTATGGTTGTTGATGTTGCCTTACCATTCCAAAAGACAAAGACTAGCCTTTTGTGTACCACACACTTTAAGTTTAAAAGTTAGTTGATACATTTGGCCTAGAGGTTGTGATTGACTTATTCATCAAGTTAATCAATTTTTAAACTTGATGAAATTCAAATTAGAAATTTGCATTTGAATTTAAATACAAAAGTTATTGATGTAATGCTTAGGTTTACAAATTTTGAATTTGTAAACATACATAACTTTATATATAAGAAGTCTATTATTAAAGAAAAAGTCAATATTATTGCATAACTTTAGCTCTTTCTTCTTCGTATGTTGTTAATTAATCCATATAAAAAAAACCAATAACTTAAGCACTAAGAAAGAAATAAAACACTAGAATTCTTGAAACTCTATTCTCTCTCATCTAACACCTACTTGTTAACATTATAAAAAAGATTTCATACTTGAACTTTTGTGATGGTGTTATGACATGAACAATAATAATGGTGGTAGAAATGATCAACCATGAAAATAAAATTTGCATCATTAAGAAAAATATGAGTAGTAGAAATATTACAAAACTTCTTTATTTAGTTGTTATGTATGCCTAGATACATAATGGATTTAAGATATTTAAAGGATTTAATATGCTTGTTTTTGATCTATCATAGTTGATTTTACATTGTTTTTGTGCAATACAAAATCATATGGCCCTTCAACCATGCTTCATCATGTGCTCCCTTGCTCTTCTGCAATTAGCCATGTCACCTTCTATTGTGAAACTAGTCTCTAGAGTTTATCAAGGTCATTTTGTTGTCTCCATCTCTAACCCACTCTTCAATTGATTTGTATGATTTTTTAGCTAAAGAAATCATCCTTTTTTAGTTTTGAATTCAAGAAGGCAGGGATCTATGTTCCTATCATAGATTTAGTCATTAAAGTGAGTTTGTTACCATCACCCAAATCTAGAGAATATAACACTTTCTATTACCACTTATAACAACATTAAAGCTCAATCCCATGCCGACAAATGAATCCATAATATTAATTGTTCTTTGCTTCAATTTTTTTCTCCCACTTTCAATCATCTAAGTACTTTAATTTTCATTTTGTGGTTTTTTTATCAATTAAAAATTGAAAATTTTGCATTCTTTGAAAAAATTTGTTTTTAGGTTACCCTTTATAGCCTTTTCTTCTTTGATTGTTTTATTTTTTCCATTAAAAACATTATTGGACCATGACTTACATTATATAAGTATTAGTTTTTTAAATTCATTATATGAGAAATTACATAATATAAGTAGTTTTTTTTTTTAATTTCTTATAACTTTTAAAATAAAATTCTAAATTTTTAATTACTAAAGTGTTTTTTGAAAGATTTTCTTCTTTGACTATTAACTTAATTTCAAGAATGCTAAAATTTTTTTGTTTGATTGGTTTTATTAGAATGGGAAATATTGTGTTATTTAGATAAATTATTGTTATTGTTTTAAATATATAAATTTTATTCAGGTAAGTAATATGTAATTCATAATTTAGTTTTTTATAAAGACCAAAAATTAAAAAAAAAAGCAAAAAACTTTTATATTTGTTTTTTAGTCCAGCTTAAGCTTAAAAACTTGAGACTTACATGACATTGGTTAAATTGATAAATAAATATGATAGTGTCATAATAATTGAACTCTCTATATAAGATAATATATCGCGTATCTTACATTATTCCATATAATTGATGAATAAATATGGCATTGTCATAATAATTGAACTATTTATGTAAAATAATATTTCACTTATCTTACATTATTCCATATACCCCAATGAATTTTAAAAAACACTATAAAGTATATTATATCATACAATGCCAAATATATAGTATATATGACACATTTATAAAAGATTTTAACATATTTTAAGCAGTAAATTTCAAGAGAAGAAAAAGATTACAATAACTTTTATACTACATACGTTACTTTTATTGAAACTATATGACACCTTATGTGTATTGTTGTAAATGATACAATATAATTTGCTATTTAGTTGTTGTGTAGCACACAAACACAATAGCTCAAAGAACATTTCAATTTCTCTATTGTCCCTTGACACTACCTACCTTAGAATACTTGGTCATTCGTAACAGTATACCCTAGAGCTCAAAAAATGCAAATTTTGAGTCAAATTTGGTGATATGAGCTTTTACCTTAAGAAGATTAAACCTTTATGAAGCTTGGACCAACCATAAGTCTTTTTCCTCTAACACAAAATATGGTTTCCACAATTAAAAGACCCAATTATACTTTGGTCCACCACATTCTACCATGTGTCTACCTATCTCCAACTTTGTAATGTTCCATACCATTGTTGGAATGCTTAGGTTGACCTATAATTTTGTGTGTTCAACATGTTTCCAACTTTTCCAAATTTTCATCTACTCTTTTTAGGTTTGTCGGTATAGTTAAACACTATTCCAATTTTTCCTAATTTATGATTCTACATTATTTTAGTAAGGTAGTGTGGTTGAACATGGTGGTAGTATTTCAATGTAATGATTCTATCTTACTTCAATGATTATGTCATACATCAAATGACTAATGTGGTTGATCACTTTAGGTCACTTGCTCATTATATGTGATTCTATCTTACTTAAGTTGCCCATGCTAGTTAATTGATTAAGCTTTCTAGCATTCTTTTATGATTGTATCTTATTTCATTTAGTTAATGTGCTCAATTAATTTTGTACATTTGCCATTTATATTTAATTTTGTTTGACTTCAATTAGCCACTCTAATTAACTAATGTAGATTGTTTGCTCTTTGTATGTGATTTTATCTCTTTTATAATATTATCTTTCAAATTATACTTGTTTGACATGGGTATTTCAGGAAAAATGAGTCATAAACCATGAGGTTTAATAACACTTTCAATGCAAATTAAAAGCATGAAAATATGCATACATAATTTGACATCTACCTTTTTAATAAAGTGACTTAACAACTATAAGTCCAACACAACATAAATGGTCTTCTAGTAAGAAAGTAAGGCTACCTAGTACAACACATTAGCTTAAAGGGTTCAATAATATATTGCATTTTTAAACATATAGTAAGCCTACAAATAGTGATAGGTATGTCATGAAGGCAACAAAAATTTTTTTTTTTTGAAACAAATCATAACACCTTAGCTTTAGATAATAATATAATATTTTTTTGTAAAATTCAGATAAAAATCTAAAAGATTTATGTATTATAATTGTAGGAAACTTTGAAAAGATGTTAGTGATCATATTGACTAAAATACTATTCATTTTTTACTAGTTAGACATATAAGATTTTAAAGGACAAAACATAACTATATGATATTTTACATATAAATATAACATAATATAGAAATGTGTTGTATCAAGCAAATATTATCATCTAAACAATCAAGGACTTGTTACTCAAACCCTACATGCCATTCCATGTATAAGGTGTTTGTCATAAAAACCAATTCCTTAAAGCAAGTTAATGCCTAACTCTTAAATTCTACTGATAAGTTTACTAGTCTTAAATGCTTACTTGGGGTTGTTATGATTAAGACCATATTCCTTCACCTGTATCAAGTTATTGTTGCACCATGAAGGGGATAAGGATATATACATTTTTAAGTGCTAAAAAGATGGTGAATATGATCTCTTTGTGTTGGATAGGGAGTTAAGAGTTGTAAAAGAAAGGTATGTGTGGCGGCACATGTTCCTTTTTCTAAGGTTAGTGGGGGGAAATAATGGTTACCCAATTTGTTACGTGTTTATTAACTCAAAATAGGTGTTAGTGCCCCAATTGAGTGTGGATAAAGAGGGCATATGAAGAGATTGCTTAATACACCCTATTTCATTGTATAAATATACCCTAACTTTTGTTCAATCTAAAAGGAGTATGCATCCTTTTGCTTCTAGACTATTAGCTTTTCTAGGGGTTCATTTATAATTAAGATGCAACTTATCATTATGACCCTATTTTCCATCTAAGCTTTAAGTGATATAAGGGGTAAAAGTATTGGAGTTTTGATTTTCATGGCTAGAAGGTCTATCAAGGATTAGGTTCAAAGATTGGGTAGGACTAATTAGGGAATTAATCAAAGAATTGAAGACCCTAGCCTAAACCCTAACATGGACATTAGTTAAGAGATTGATGAATTTTTCTTCTTTAATAAGTTTGTTATGTGGTAGTCATCCTTTAGGACCATTAGATTTTTATTTACATTATGACAAGTATGTCATGTAACCAAAATTCTCACATTGAGTTTGAAGATATTGAGGCTACTAAGGACTTTCTTTTGGGAAGGCTTACAAATAAGTTGAAGAAGAATAAAAGTTTGAATCATGTTGTAGACGCCTAGAAAGTCTTAGTAAGCATATAAAGCTATTTAGCAAACACTTTATCTTTCCATCCATAGACAAAATGACAAATGAAACAAGTCCAACTAATAAGGGGTAAATACAAGTAAAAGGCCTATACTAATGGATCTTTTTGCTCTTTCCCTTACTACTAATAGGAATATGTCAAAGGGGGAAGGATGGTTGTCTAAACAATTACCCTTAATTATTTTCCCATAGGTTGAAGCCTCTAAGGATAGAAGGGAATCCCTTAGAATGGTTGAGGTTCCCTAACATCATCAAGCAAGCAAACAAGTATAATAGGTAATTCTTACACCAAGGATAATGCTCACTGAGTCGTGGTTAAGTGGAAGGACTTGCACCTTTAGTCTAATGCTTGAAGTAGGCAAGACTCCTAATTTCTCGAAGACATTATGTAAAGAAAGGGAGGTCATGCCTATCATGAGTACTAAGTTTACAAGTTAATTTTTATAAAGTAACATGCAAATGTCACCAGTTAAAGGAAAAATTGGTAGTTTTTAATATGCCGCTTAAGGTTGCTAATTCCAAAAAGTTGGATTTAAACAAAGAATTAAAGTAAGAAAGCATCTATTGTCATTAGCTTAAGTGTGATATACTTAAGTAGGCTAAGGATTACAAGGTTGAGATCATTCAACTTAAAATCTTTCTTGAAGATATTGCTCCCTTTAATCAGATTGTCTAAAAAGAGGGAAAGATAGATAGTAGGAATCCTTCTACATCAAGATCACTAAAAGAGCTATAACTTATATCCTTGTAATAAAGTTGTATTCAATTGAATAAAATTTTTGCCTTTGGTTTTTGCCATACTTCTCTTTATCTCTCTCTCTCTCTCTCTTAAAATAAAGTGCTTTAGTGCAATGTTGTTAATGCCCACATTTATAGCAAGTTAATGGGTATTGATTCCTTAATGGTCCTTCCCTCTATATATATTAGGGATAAATCTATCCACTGTTCACCTCATTTCAATTTAAAGCTTACTACATGTTTTTAGCACTTATGCTAGGTATGGGATGAAAAGTGATGAGATCTTTAGTGGTAAAGAGACATATCTTTTAGCATCATAATCATTTTAATATTAGGTAATTTACCATGCTCAGCCATGCAAGATGGTTGTATATCGAGAGATATGTTTCCCATGTTACCCTTATTTTAGAGTGATTGTGATACCAAGAAAAGTGAAATTTTCATCTAGAGGAAGGCTTAAGACTTTGTAGAGACCTAAGTACTCACCATTCCAAATACCCATAGGATGTGAAGGGTGCCTTTTTAGGCTCTTAGTAATTATTTTCCTAATTATCGGAAACCTTTCTAAGAAAAGTGTTAGGTAAGGCTTATTGGCCTTACTAATGGATTTCTACAATGGAATACGCACATCCCTCATCATCAGAGGCTGCAAGTTAGATTCATTATTTTCAAGAAAAACTACATTAGGTACATGATATAAGTCGAGGAATGCTAGTGATGTCCCGAGGTCTCCTTTTAGCAACTATACCAATACCCAAGTACAATTTATTTGAAGAAAGTTATAAATATTTCCTTGATACAAGTTTAATTTATGATTGTAACATCTAAGAGTTTCATTTCCTCGAGTGTATATGACTAGGTAGTGGAGGAGATACACAACATCATTCCCATAGATAGTGCCTTTATGATCAAAGAGGGTCTAAGTTTAGACATCGAGGCTAAATCATATTTATGTCCTATAAGATATAAGGAGACTAAAGGGTATAAGTCTCAACTTGACATTAATACTTTGATGTTTAAGTCAATAAAAATGTGACTACATGAGTTAACATAGTTAAGCAATAATTAATTCCTATAATAAGTCCATGAAGTATTGATAACCAAGTATAGATGCTAATGTGATTAAAGGAATAATTTAAATTGTATGCATGTGTAGAGCTTAAGGGGTGACACATTTATCTTAGGAAGATAGCATCTTTTTCAAGACAAGCCAAGGAGAAACATATTAGATATTATTGGGTCTGTGTAGAGACCCATCTATAATCCATAGAATTATTCTTATCACTAACGAATTGGAAAATCTTTTTTCTTACGTTATTTTAGTACCATTGAATTGGTATTTTTCAAATTGATAAATAAATATTTTTAAAATTAAGTGTTTTTTATACCCCTATCATTATTGACTTATAATTAAAAAGTATAAAAAATGAGTTTTCTAACATGTAGCATAATACTTAAATGTAGATAAATAAAATGTGATGTTTTTGTTTCTTTAGCAAAAAAATTTTAGTATAATTGAAATAAAGTAAAAACAAATTTTTAAATATCTATATAATATAACCAATGTTATAACATGAGTGAGTCATGAAACACACTTCTTTTACTTATTATTATTATTATTATTATTTTGCTTATTTATGCTTCACTTTTCTTTATATTCTTTCATGAATGAAAGTTTCTCTTAATGTCTAACTTTTAAACTTCTAAAATTTAAAGACATGGAAATAGAATAAACATGTTTTGGTATTAAAATAATATTTAATTTAGCATAATCCCCTATGCATGGATTAGCTAACTATTTACTTATTAACAATTATAGTCATTATAGTTGTTCAATTGGTTGACACTATTGTATTGACAATGTTCATATATGGTGACTCACTATTTGATGTTAAGATTAATAATTTTTATAAATGAGATCCAAGTAAGGAAAAATTCTTATAAAATATAATCAATTATCTTTATTTCACTCTAACTAAAGGATTTAATAATAGTTATCAAATGTTATTATGATCTCATAATCATCATTTAATTGTCAAGAAGTGGAAATACATGACTTCAAATCAATAAACATTAGAGTGATTTCCAAAATATTAATTAATTTATTTTATATGGAGTCTAAAAATAATTTTAGCTCTTATTGTGAAATAATGACAAAATTCTTCACTTCTAATGGTAAGAGGTTAATGTTTTAGAACCCACAATTGAAAGGTCTTGAATAAATAATTTTTTATTTACTTACACATTGATTATGAAAGGAATCTATAGCTTTTGCAAACTAAAAACAAAACAAAAAAAAATTTGAAGAAAATTAAATGTCTTTATAATAAATAATTAATCAATTAAAATAATTTTTAGGGAAATTGAAACATCTTGGTAGTGGTTAATTAAAGGCAAATGAAAAGTCTTACCTTAGCATAGATATATAAAAAGCCAAGAGTTTTATTTATGAATCATGATGATAAAAAGTATATGTTATATATTTCATATTTGAGTATGCTAAGGTTATGTTTGCTTCTCTTTTTGCTAAATCTCTTTTAGTATTAGAAGTTTCCACCTTTTATTGTTTTTGTGCTATTTTAAAATTTCTTAAAGATAATCATGTTCACATCTATTGTTTATGCATTTATTTGTAGTTATCTCACTTTGTAATTTATAAGATTTTAGAGTATTGTTTGTTGTGAAAATTAAGGTATGTCATGATCATCATTGTATTTTCTCAACTCTTAATTATAAGATTTATTTATTTGTTTGTTTCTATCAATTTGTGTATTATGGAAAATTATAATAAAGGTATGTAAGAGATAGTATATTATTATCTAGCTAATATATTTATCAAAAATAATTATTTAAAAATTTTATGACACAATATGTAGCACTCAACTATATCTCACTATATTGCATGCATATCTAATTTTCTTTTATACAAATTTATTAACATAAAATAATAATATAAAAATATCTATGCATAGCATAGGTAATAAAATTAGTTTGTTGTTTTAAATCTCTAAATGAAACTTATGCCTCTAAGGTTAAGATTGCCAATTGTCAACTTCTACAAGTAAAAGGAAGAGACACTGCTACTATTATCACATATTCAAGTACAAAACTAATTACCAATTTTTTTTATGTACCTAGTCTAAGCCAGAATCTTCTTAATGTTGACCAACTACTTTAAAATAGGTATTCCCTTGTTTTCAAAGACAAATGTGTATTATATCCAATGTAAAGAGGACTGTACTAGTCTTTGTTCACATGGAAGAGAAAAACTTTCATCTAAACTGGAGAGAGGTTTATTATCAAGCTCAATTTTGTTTTTATTGATGAATCAATTTTGTGTCATAAAAGGTTAGGCCATTTTCACTATTATGACATACAAACTTTGCATAGAATGAGACTTGCCTTAGATATGCCTGATGTTCATAAACCTATTAGCATTTATGATGTTTGCCATTATGGTAAACAAACTAGGCTTTCTTCCATTGTAAATCAACCTTGGAAGACTAAATAGAAACTACAATGCATTCATACTAACCTTTTTGGATCAATAGGTATTGCATCCTTGAATGGGAATAAGTATTTTATCATTTTTATAAATGACCATATAAGGTGATGAGAATTAGATCCCAACTTTAAATTAGGTTGTATCGATTAATTCTTTAATTTGTTATTTTATGATTTATCTATTATCATTCAAACGTGCTAATTTGTCTTTTCGCAACCCTTCTTATTTTGCTTGTTTATTTGAGATCATAACTATAAAAAACGTGCAAATTTCAATACTAATTGTTATCTCTAAGTATTATACTATTATTTTGTGTTAAAAAAAACAAAAAAAAAGAACAAAAGAAAGAAGGCAAAGGTTTTCTCTCTAGGTTCTTTTGAGAACTAAAGAACTTATCAAGAGGTACTTCTTCTTGTGGTGTTCAAATTGACTTATCACTCACAATTCCTTTCTTTTCTAAAGTGTGGCGTCCATATCCTTCTTGAATACCCTAAGTTCATGTTTGTTTAAATATTGGGTATAGGGTTTGTATTATTAAACTCTGATTTAACTTTCCTAGTTGTTCTTTGATTCCTTATGTGCATTGGGTCCATAAGACACGTCTTTTTGGGGTTTTTCGCATCAGTTGGTATCAGAGTTTGACTCTAAATAAGAAGAAATAACATGTATTCGAAAGACAAAGGTGCTGCTTAAGAGGGAGTTGTTGACATGTCCTTCATGATCAAAGCTATGCAATAATAATTTGAGCACATAAATACCAAATTTGATGATATGAGAGAGAGGATGAAGGAGCAAGCTAATATAATATCAGAGTTGCAAAGGAGGTATGAAGAATATGAGGCTCCTAAAGCAAGATGGCAATTAAGACGTGCCTATAACCATGAAGATGATGATTCTGTGTCATCATCAGAGGGTGAAAGTGATGGAGAGAAGTATCCAGTTGATATAGTAGCTCTCATAACAAGAAGAGCATTGAATGTGCAAGTGAAAGTTCAATCAGAGTTTAATAACACAAACCTTAGGCCCAATATTCAAAGGAATACAAACTTAAGGTATTTAAGCAGGATATGGACGTCACACTTTGAAAAAGAAAGGAATTGGGAGTGATAAGTTGATTAGAACGCCATAAAAAAAAGTATCTCTTGATAAGTTCTTTAGTTATCAAAAGAACTGAGGGAGAAAACCCTTGCATTCTATTTCACTCAAAGTTGTCAGATCTTTTTTTTTTTTTATCTTATAAAGGGTGCCTATTTATAGGCTAAGATGGCAATCCTAAAGAGTTACAAATTCCTACTTAAGATAATTTCTTATTTGGGAGGAATTCCTATCTAGGTATAAATTCTTATACAAAAAATAAACTCCTAATTTGGAGTGACTGTTATTACTTAGTCCTAACACTTTAAGTACTCCAATGATATTAATAAGGCTTGGACTCTCTTTCAGGTTTGAATTCGCACTAGTTAAAACTTGGTTACTCTTATATGTTGGCTGATTTAGGTTGGATGCACCAAGGATGAAATCAATTTGATACTTAATTCCTTTTTTAGGTTGTAATCCACTTAGAACATCATCTGGAATACATCTTCAAATTCTTGTAATAGAACAACAATAGTACTAGGTAAAGATAGTTCAATCTTGTTAGTGTTAAAATAAACCTCTTTGTAAAAAAGTATGACCATAGGTTGTTCGGCAAAAATTGCACTTTTCACATCACTTTCTTTTGCATAGAAACTTTCTGTTTTCTTCTCTTTCTCTTATGTTCTTATGTTTTCTCCTCTCTTTTCTCTTTTTTCGATCTCTCTTTTCTCTTCACTTTCATTTTTAATCTTTAATTGATTCTCATAAGCTTACTGAGGTGATAATGGTACAAGAGTAATAGGTTTTTCATTCATTATAAAGAAATATCGATTTTTGAATCCATCATGTATAACTTGTCTATCATACTGTCATGACCTTCTTAATGGAATACAACCTGCATGTATAGGTATAACATCGCATAAAACTTCATTGCGGTACTTTCTAATAGAAAATGATACAAGCACTTGCTTATCTACCTTAACTTCGCCACTCTTATTCAACCATTGAAACTTATATGGCCTAAGATACTTTATAGTAGGTAAATTTAGCTTCTCAATCATAGTTGTACTAGCAACATTAGTGCAACTCCCACCATCAATAATCATACTATATACCTTATCTTTAATGAAACACCTTATCTGAATGATGTTATCTCGTTGCACCTCATTTTCTTCCTTAACTTACACATTCAATGCTCGCCTTATGATAAGAGCTATTCCATTAACCGGATACTCCTCTCCGTCAGTTTCACCCTCTGATGATGACACAGAATCATCATCTTCAAGGTCATAGGCATATTTCAATTGTCTTCTTGCTTTAAGAGCCTTATATTCTTCATACCTTTTTTACAACTCTGATATTGTATTAGCTTGCTTCTTCATCCTCTCTCTCATAACATCAAATCTAGTATTCATATGCTCAAATTGTTGTTGCATATCTTTGATCATGAAGGACATGTCAATGGTTCCCTCTCGAGTAGCACCTTTGTCTTTCGAAATGATGTTATTTTTTCTGATTTAGAGCTAGACTCTGATACCAACTGATGCGGAAAACCCCAAAAGACGTGGTTTAGGAACCCAACACACACAAGGAATCAAAGAATAACTAGGAAAGCTGAATCAGACTGTAAAAACACAAACCCTAGACCTAATATTCAAAGAAGGATGAACCTAGAGTATTTAAGAAGGATATGGACGCCACACTCCAGAAAAGAAAGGAATTGGGAGTGATAAATTAATTGGAACACCACAAGAAGAAGTACCTCTTGATAAGTTCTTTAGTTCTCAAAAGAACCGAGGGAGAAAAATCCTTACTTTCTATTTCACTCAAAGTTGTCAAATCTTTTTTTTGTTTTTTTATGTTTTTTTTTATTTCTTTTGTTTTGCTCAACACAAAACAATAGTAGAATGCTTAGACACATAATTGGAATTGGAATTAGTACATTTTTTATAGTTTTGATCTCGAACAAATAAGTAAGGAGAAGGATTGCAAACAAATAAATTAATGCATTTGAATGGTAATGAACTTAATTAGACAAACTAGCTAGAAATAAATAAATCATAAGGTAGAAAATTGAAGAGTGAGTGGATTTAACCTGATTTAAAGCTAGACTCTGATATCAACTGATGCAAAAAACCCCAAAAGACATGGTTTAGGAACCCAATACACACAAGAAATCAAAAAACAATCAGGAAAGTTAAATCAGACTGTAAGAACACAAACCCTAAACTTAATATTCAAAGGAAGATGAACCTAGGATATTTAAGAAGGATATGAATGTCACACTCTAGAAAAGAAAGGAATTGGGAGTGATAAGTCGATTGGAATGCCACAAGAAAAAGTACCTCTTGATAAGTTCTTTAGTTCTCAAAGAAATCGAGGGAGAAAAACCCTTACTTTCTATTTCACTCAAAGTTGTCAAATATTTTTTTTTTGTTTTCTTTTATTTCTTTTCTTTTGCTCAACACAAAATAACAGTAGAATACTTAGATACAATAATTGGAATTGGAATTAGCACGTTTTTTATAGTTCTGATCTCAAACAAATAAGCAAAGAGAAGGATTGCAAACAAATAGATTAATACATTTGAATAGTAATGCACTTAATTAGACAAACTAGCTAGAAATAAATAAATCACAAGGTAGAAAATTGAAAGCTTAGTGTTATTAAACTCTAATTTAGCTTTCCTGGTTATTCTTTGATTCCTTGTGTACATTAGGTTCCTGAGCCACATCTTTTAGGTTTTCTACATCAGTTAGTATCAAAGCCTGGCTCTAAATTAGAAGAAATAATATGACTTTGAAAGACAAAGGTGCTGCTTATAAGGGAGCTGTTGACATGTCCTTCACGATCAAAATTATACAACAACAATTTAAGTATATGAATACCATATTTGATGATATAAGAGAGAGGATGAAAGAGCAAGCTAATACAATATCAAAGTTACAAAGGAGGTACAAATAATATGAGGCTCCTAAAACAATAAGGCAATTGAAACGTGCCTATGACCATAAAGATGATGATTTTGTGCTATCTTTAGAGGGTGCAATGTAATGGAGAGCATTATCTAGTTAATGAAGTAGCTCTCATTGCAAGATGAGCATTGAATGTGCAAGTAAAGGAAGAAAATGAGATGCAATGACATAACATCTTTCAAACGATGAGTCTCATCAAAGATAAGACAACTTTGAGTGAAATAGAAAGTAAGGGTTTTTCTCCCTTGGTTCTTTTGAGAACTAAAGAATTTATCAAAAGGTACTTGTTTTTGTGGCATTCAAATTGACTTATCACTCCAAATTCCTTTCTTTTCTCGAGTGTGGCACTCATATCCTTCTTAAATACCTAGGTTTGTGTTCCTTTGAATGTTAGGTTTAGGGTTTATGTTCTTACAATCTAATTTATCTTTCCTAGATATCCTTTGATTCCTTGTGTGTGTTAGGTCCCTAAGCCACATCTTTAGGGGTTTTTCCACATCAGTTGTATCAATGTCCAGTTCTAAATCAAATTGTATCAATTAATTCTTTAATTTGTTACCTTCTGATTTATCTATTACCATTCAAACGTGCTAATCTATCTTTTTGCAACCCTTCTTACTTTGCTCGTTTGTTTGAGATCATAACTATCAAAAACATGCAAATTTCAATACCAATTGTTGTCTCTAAGTATTATACTATTACTTTGTGTTAAAAAAACAAAAAAAAAAAGAGGAAAAAAAGAAAGAAGACATCTAATTCAAATTATCGATAAAAGTTAACAGTTTGGTCATATTGGCTAAGATAATAATATAGATTCCTTACTCAACTCCAATTTTGTCATTTATTTTCTTGTTATGCCATCCAAGTTTGTCCTATATGTTTAACCCTTATTTTGATTTTTGTGAGTTTATTTTATTAAATTTGTTTGTGTTGATATCCTTTTTTAACTTCTTGTTCTCCAATTTGTTTAATCCTACACCATTTATCTTATTTTGTTCAAAATCAATCCTTTCGATTTAGTTTGCTTAGTTATTTATAGAGCTAAAAAGGGAAATCCAAGTGGTAAAAGGCAAAAGTGAAAGTTCATATAAAGAAAAAGCCATAAAAGTGTAAATGCGAGGGAATGTGATACCTTCTTTTGAGTGAAACACGTGAGGGAATGTCCTGTAAGGTATCCTAATTATTTTGGTAGAAGTAATACTATAACGTCCAAAGACAAAGGTGCAACTCAAAAGGGAGTTGGTGATGTGTCCTTCATGATCAAAGCTATGCACTAACAATTTGAGCGCATGAATACTAGATTTGATGATATGAGGGAGAGAATGGACGAGCAAGCTAATACAATAGCAGAGTTGCAAATGAGGTAAAAAGAATATGAGGCTCCTAAAGTAAGAAGGCAATTGAGACAAGCCTATCACCATAAAGATGATGATTTTGTGCCATCATCAAATGGTAAAAGTGATGGAGATGAGTATCCAATTAATAGAGTAGCTCTCATCATAAGGCGAGCATTGAACATACAAGTAAAGGAAGAAAATAAGGTGCAATGAGATAACATATTTTAGATAAGGTGTCTAATCAAAGATAAGGTATATAGTATGATTATTGGTGGTGGGAGTTGCACTAATGTTGCTAGCACAACTATGGTTGAGAAGCTAGATTTACCTACTATAAAGCATCCTAGGCCATATAAATTTTAATGGTTTAATGAGAGTGGTGAAGTCAAGATAAATAAGCAAGTACTCATATCATTTTCTATTAGAAGGTACCGTAATGAAGTTTTATGCAATGTTGTACCTATACATGTGGGTCATATTCTATTAAGAAGACCATGGAAATTTGATAAGCGAGTTATACATGATGGCTTCAAGAATTGATATTCCTTTGTAATGAATGAAAAACTTGTGACTCTTGTACCATTATCACCTCAACAAACTTATGAGGATTAATTAAGAATTAAAATTAAGAGTGAACAAAAAAAGAAAGATTGAAAAAAAAAAAAGAAAAAAAGGGAGAAAATGTGAGAACATAAAAGAAAGAGAAGAAAACATAATGTTTTTATGCAAAAGAAAGTGATGTCCAAAGAGCAATTTTTTCCAAACAACCGATGATCATACTTTTGTATAAAGAGGCTTATTTTAATACTAACAAGTTTGAGTCATCTCTGCCTAATGTTGTTGTTGTTTTATTGCAGAAATCTAAAGGTGTATTTCATGACAATGGCCCAAGTGGATTACCACTCAAGAGAGGAATTGAGCATCAAATTGATTTCATCCCTAGTGCATCTATCCTAAATCAGCCAACATATAAGAGTAATCCTGAGGAGACAAAAGAGCTTAAAAGGCAGGTTAAAGAACTTATTTTGAAAGGATATATGAGGGAAAGCACGAGTCATTATGAGGTTCCTATCCTACTTGTACAAGGAAAGTTGAACAAAAGACATACCAAGTGGATCAAATTCATTCAGACCTTTCCCTACATCTTCAAGTATAAACAAGGTGATGATTCAAGGATGAATCCTTTCGAGAAAAGGGGAAATGATGAGAATCGTAAAGATGATGGGTGGAAGGCTTCAATGGATGCAAAAGGTCCATTGCATATTCCAAAAGGTCCAATAATATAAGCTAGAACTTCAATGGATGTAAGAGGTCTATTGTACATTCCAGAAAGCCTAATAACACAAGCTGGAGTCAGAAAGATGAAAAAAGCACTAAATAGACTGATTAAGGACATTCAAGCCAACCAAGTTTCAAATGGTGCAAATTCAAACTTGAAAGAGAGTCCAGACCTTATTAATATTATTGGAGTACTTAAAGTATTAGCACTAAGTAATAACAGTCACTCCAAATTAGAAGTTTATTTTCTATATAAGAATTTGTACCTAGATAGGAATTTCTCTTAAATAGGGAATTGTCCTAAGTAAGAATTTGTATCTCTTTATAATTGTTATCCTAAATAACCTATAAATAGGTACCCCTTGTCACATTAAACAAAAAGATCAGACAACTTTGAGTGAAATATAAAGTAAGGGTTTTTCTCCTTCAATTCTTTTGATAACTAACGAACTTATCAAGAGGTACTTTTTCTTGTGACGTTTCAATCGACTTATCACTCCCGATTTCTTTCTTTTCTGCAGTATGACATCTATATCCTTCTTAAATACCCTAGTTTCGTGTTCTTTCAAATATTGGGTCTAAAGTTTGTGTTATTAAATTCTGATTTAGCTTTCCTGATGGTTCTTTGATTTCTTGTGTGCGTTAGGTCCCTGAGCCACGTCTTTTTAGGGTTTTCCGCATCAGTTAGTTCTCAAAAGAACTGAGAGAGAAAAACCCTTACTTTCTCTTTCACTCAAATTTGTCTAATGTTACAAAGGGTGCCTATTTATAAACTAAGATGGCAATCCTAAAGAGGTACAAATTCCTACTTAGGACAATTTCTTATTTAGAAGGAATTCCTATGTAGGTACATATCCTTACACATAAAATAAACTCCTAATTTGGAGTGACTGCTATTAATTAGTCTTAACACTTTAAGTACTCCAATGATATTAATAAGGCTTGGACTCTTTTTCAAACTTGAATTCATACCATTTGAAACTTGGTTGGCCTGAACGTTCTTAATCAGCACATTTAGTGCTTTTTTCACCTTTCTAGCTCTAGCTCATATTATTAGGCCTTATGAAATGTGCAATGGACCTCTTGCATCGATTGAAGCTCTAGCTTATGTTATTGGGCCTTCTAGAATGTGCAATAGATCTCTTGTATCGATTGAAGTTCTAGCTCATATTATTGAACCTTGTGGAATGTGCAATGGACTTCTTGCATCCATTGAAGTTCTAACTCATGTTATTGGGTCTTCTAGAATGTGCAATAGACCTTTTGCATCCATTAAAGCCATCCACCCATCATCTCTATGATTCTTATCATTCCCCTTTTCCTTGAAAGGATTCGTCCTTGAATCATCACCTTGTTTATACTTAATGATGTAGGGAAAGGCCTGAATGAATTTGATCCACTTGACATGTCTTTTGCTTAACTTTCCTTGTACAAGTAGGATAGTAACCTCACAATGACTCATGCTTTCCCTCACATATCCTTTCAAAATAAGTTCTTCAACCTGCCTTTTAAACTTCTTTGTCTTTTTAAGATTACTTTTATATGTTGGCCAGTTTAGGGTGGATGCATCAGAGATGAAATCAATTTGATACTTAATTCCTCTCTTAGGTTGCAATCCACTTAGAACATCATCATGGAATACATCTTCAAATTCCTACAATAGAACAACAATAGTACTAGGCAAAGACGGTTCAAGCTTGTTAGTGTTATAATAAGCCTATTGATACAAAAGTATGATCATAGGTTATTTGGCAAAAATTACTCTTTTGACGTCACTTTCTTTTGCATAAAAACTTTTTGTTTTCTTCTCTTTCTCTTGTGTTCTCATGTTTTCTCCTCTCTTTTCTCTTTTTTCAATCTCTCTTTTCTGTTCACTCTCATTTTTAATCCTTAATTGATCCTCATAAGCTTGTTGACATGATAATGGTACAAGAGTCATAGGTTTTTCATTCATTACAAAGGAATATCAATTCTTGAAACCATCATGTATAACTTACCTATCAAATTGTCATGGTCTTCTTAATAGAATATGGCCCACATACATAGGTACAACATTGCATAAAATTTCATCGCGGTACTTTCTAATAGAAAATGATATGAGCACTTACTTATTTACTTTGACTTCACCACTCTCATTCAACCATTAAGGCTTATATGGCCTAGGATGCTTCATAATAGGTAAGTTCAACTTCTCAACCATAGTTATGCTAGTAACATTGGTGCAACTTCCACCATTAATAATCATACTACATACCTTATCTTTGATGAGACACCTCATTTGAAAGATGTTATCTCGTTGTATTTCATTTTCTTCCTTCACTTGCACATTCAATGCTCGTCTTATGATGAAAGCTAATTCATTAACTGGATACTCCTCTCCATCACATTCACCCCCTGATGATGGCACAGAATCATCATCTTTATGGTCATAGGCATGTCTCAATTGCCTTCTTGCATTAGGAGTCTCATATTCTTTGTGCCTCCTTTACAACTCTGTTATTGTATTAGTTTGTTCGTCCTTCCCCTCTCTTATATCATCAAATATGGTATTCATTTGCTTAAATTATTGTTGCATAGCTTTGATCATGAAGGACACATCACTTGCTCCCTCTTGAGCTGCACCTTTGGAAGTCATAATATTACTTTTGATTTAAAAGTAGGCTCTTATACCAACTGATGTGGAAAAACCCCTAAAGACGTGACTTAGGGACCCAACACACACAAAGAATCAAAAAACAACCAGGAAAACTAAATCAGAGTTTAATAAAATAATCTCTGAACCCAATATTCGAAAGAACATGAACCTAGGGTATTCAAAAAGGATATGGATGCCATACTCCATAAAAAAAAGGAATTAGGAGTGATAAGTTGATTTGAATGCCACAAGAAGAAATACCTCTTGATAAGTTCTTAGGTTCTCAAAAGAACTAAAGGAGAAAAACCCTTACTTTTTATTTCACTTAAAGTTGTCTGATCTGATTATCTAATATTACAAAGGGTGCCTATTTATAGGCTAAGATAACAATTTTAAAGAGGTACAAATTCCTACTTAAAATAATTCCTTATTTAGAAGGAATTTCTATCTAGGTATAAATTCTTACACGGAAAATAAACTCCTAATTTAAAGTGGCTATTATTACTTAGTCCTAATACTTTAAGTACTCCAATAATATTAATAAGGCGTGGACTCTCTTCCAAACTTGAATTTGCACCATTTAAAGTTTGGTTGGCCTGAATGTCCTTAATCAGCCCATTTAGTGCTTATTTCATCTTTCTGGCTCCAACTCATGTTATTGGGCCTTCTGGAATATGCAATGGATCTCTTACATTGATTAAAGTTATAGCTTGTGTTATTGGGCCTTTTGGAATGTGCAATGGACCTCTTGCATCTATTAAAACCTTCCACCCATCATCTCTGTGGTTCTCATCATAAGGTTCTACTAGATTTTCTTTTTAAAAGCTAAAACTAAAGTCTTCTCTATTTTCCAAAAGTTTTAGGGTTGGATTGAAACATAAACAACACTTAAAATCAAAGTTCTTAGGTATGATAATTGTTCTGAGTATACATCATAATCATTTAAAAACATAGGTGCTATTATAGGAATCCAAAATCAATTCATTACACCATACACTCCTCATCAAAATAAGGTGAATAAAAGGAAAAATTAGACTATTATGTCCATGGTAGGTGCATACTAGTGGACAAGAAACTTTTAAAGAAGTTTTGGATAAAAGTAGTGGCTACTTTAGCGTATTTGCTAAATAAATTATCAACTAAGACACTCTTTAAACAAACTTCCTATAAGGCTTAGTTCTAGCACAATCCCTCCTTTATTGCTTTGCTTATATGCCTAAGTAAAAAAAAGACAAATTGGAATTAAAAACAATTACAACAATCTTCATTAGGTACACCAACACTGCTTGCAACTATAAGGTCTATTGCATCCATTCTAAGAAAGTGTTAGTTTCCAAAAAATTTAGTGATCATGAGTACTAGAATTAGGACAAGTCTAAGATTGAATTAACCAAGCCCAATCTAGACAAGTTCCTAATTCACTAGTTCCATAAGTTAAAACAACTGATGATGATGATGAGGACTATCCAATTAAAGGAACTAAAAGGCTTTTTGATATCTATGAAAGAGCAAATTAAGCTATATTGGAACCTGTTGACCACAAAGAAGCCTTTGATAAACCTAGCTAGAAGAAAGCAATGCAGGAGGAGTTACAATCCACTAAAAAGAATAAGACTTGGTTATTGGTTCTTAAACTAGAAAAAACATTAGTCATCTAAGTGAAATAGATATTTAAGCCCAAATACCATACTAATGGGACTATAAGTAAACTCAAAGTAAGGCTAGTAACCAGAGGATATTCATCAGAATATCACGTTGACTATTGTAAAATCTTTTCTCTAGTGGCCAAGATGGATACTGTCAAATTGCTTATAACAATTGTTGCACATAGAGGTTTTTAGATGCGCTAACTTGATATGAAATCCACTTTCCTAAATGGCTTACTTCAAAGGAATTTTTGGTAAAACAACCTCTTGGTTTCATCACAAGAGAATATGTAAACAGGTTTTACTTATTAAGAAAGGCACTTTATGGCTTGAAAAAAGTCCTTAGGTTTAGTATAGTAAGATTAATGATCATCTGCTAGATCTTGGTTTTAAGAGAAGCAAATTTAAAGCTACTTTGTATATCAAGTCTTGAGTGGATTAGGTTTTATATATTTTATTATATGTTGATGACTTACTCATCATTAGTAGTTATCGTGAGCTTGTACAAAAATTAAAAATTGAGATGATGCTTCTCTCCATGACTAATCTTGGTGTGATGAATTTTTTTTCTTGGGTTAGAATTGAATAATATGACCAAGAAATTTCATATGTCAATCCAAATATGTCAAGGAGATTCTCACTAAGTTCCAAGTGATCAACTGTAAAGGAACTACTGCACTATTGACAGCAGGTGAAAAACTGCAAAAAATGGATGGAGTTGAGAAGACTAAGGTTGCCAAATATAACAATCTCATAGGATGTCTACTGTATCTTTTAGTTACAAGACCAGATATTATGTATACCACAAGGTTCCCTTTTAGATTCATGCATTTCCCTAATAATTTGCATTAAAAGGTAGCAAAAAGTGTCCTGAGATACATTTATGGGACTCCAAACCTAGGAATTATGTATAAGAGGACTAATGAGGTAAAACTTACAGGATATACAAACAATGATTAGGATGGATCTTAAGAGCATACAAAGAACACTTTTAGCTATATCTTTACACTTGGAGCTAGGATTTTTAGCTGGAATTCAAATAAGCAATCCACTATTGCTTAGTCAACAATAGAAGCATAACATATTGCTCTTACATCTGCTATAAACCAAGCTATTTTGATTAGTAAGTTGCTTTTTGATTTAAATCTAAAACAAACTAAGGTGACACCAATCTATTAAGATAACCAGTCCTCTATTGCAATCTCAAGGAACCTAGTACTTTATGGGAGGACCAAGCACTTCAGGATCAGGTTACATTTTATCAAGGAAGTACAAGAAAGTAGGGAGATGGATCTAATGTATTACTCCTTAGATGCACAACTAGCAAACATCTTCACTAAAAGACTGCCAAGATAGAGGTTTAAGTCTCTAAGAAACAAATTAGGTGTGCAATACTTTAGCACCAAATAGGATAATTGAAGCTCTAGGATCAAGCTAAACCATAGTGTTAGAGAGCATTACTCATCTAGGCTTGAAATTCAAACTTACATGATTTTGAATTTAAATTATGTTAGTTACTTTCAATTGAAGAAAAGGACAGCCAAGCTTTCGTTGGACACAATCCAAGTTCATTTGTTGTCTTTTAACAAAGTATTTAAATTTCAAATATATTAGAATGTATGGTTGATTAAGGTTAATGACATCTTTCTTTTGTAATTCCTAGGATTAAGTTTAAATTAATTTGAATTTTTATTTGAATATGTAAGCACATTACATCAAAGTTTAAATATGTCATGATGCACATATTTAAATCCTTATATATATATATATATATAATAAAGATGATAAATTAAGTGATTTGAATCACTTTTCCAAGAAAAATTCCTTGGCTTCTCTCTAGTCTCTCCTGTCAAAGGAAACAATCACGTGTCCTGATTTAGCTATAATCTCTCCACCAATTGCTCAATTTTTGTTAGCTATAGTTTCTCCACCAATCACTCAATCTCCATCAACTATAGTTTCTCCACCAATCACTTAATCTTTATCGGCTACAATTTCTCCACCGATCACTCACCAATCAAAATCAATTCTTTCCAAAAAGAAGAGATTATGATTATATCACACATTAATGACATAATCTTAATTTGCACTATAAAAAGGCATTGTACTACACAACTTATGTATGGTTAAAAGTATGTACAAAATTCTATTAGTGAAATACAAATTTCTTATTGGCAATTGCCAATTTATTTTATCTTATTAGTCCATTTCTTTACATGATATCAGAGTCATCTCTTGCGAAAGTATAAATGTCAAATTATTCAAATTCAGCCTCATATTACTCATCAAATGAAGGCAATTATAGAAATCAAAAAATGGGTAACGTTCGATGTCAACTGTGCAATCATTTTGGCCATCGAACCAATGTGTGTCGTGATCATAAACCTCTACCATAATCTTCCAAATCGACACTACAACTCCACATTACTAAAATTCCACCACCATCATCAATATTTTCAAATCCATGGTATCCAAATTCTGGTACCACACACCACGTCACAAACAATCCGTCTCAATTATCCATTAGTCAACCCTATACAGGCAACCAACATATCACCATAATAATAGGTCTAGTCTCCCAATAACTCATACAGGTACTCTTATTTCTCAAAATTTTCATCTCTCTAATGTCCTAGTTATCCCTTCTATAAAGAAAAACTTACTTTCAATACGTCAATTTTCACAGGAAAATAATTGTGATTTCATTTTTTCACCTAATTGTTTTTCTGTAAAGTGTCATTGTACGGGCAAGATTCATTTCCAAGGGAATCTTAACCAGGGACTTTATCAACTATCAAGTCAATCTGAATTTTCTCTTTTAGTTTATTACCTGTCCCAAACTAACTCTTTTGTTTGTTGGCACCACTGTCTAGGTCATGATACCTATTCAACTATTTCTCGTATGTTCAACAAGTCGTCAATCACATAACCGACTTATTCAACATGTGTATCTAGTAAAAGTCATCGTTATCACCATCCTCCTATTTCTCATAGGTCCACAACCCCGTTAGAATTAATTCATTTTAACATTTGGGGGCCGACTCTTATAATGTCTCACCAAAATAACAAATATTATATTTATTTCATTGATAATTATTCCAAATTTTCCTGACTTTATGTATTTAATTCTCGTGACTAATTTTTACCTATCTTCATGGTTTTTTAAATTTCATTGAAAACCAGCCCAATACCCAAGTCAAAATTATTCAAAGTGGTTATACTGGAGAATTTATATTTGCATATTTTAATAAACTATTGCATGAGTGTGGCATTTATAAATGGACATCCTGTCCTCATTTGGCCTTTCAAAATGGTTTAGTCGAACGTAAACATAGACATATGGTTGAAATGGGTTTAGCAATTATGCACCATGCATTTATCCCCTCTCATTTTTTTGGATTTTGCTTTTGAGAGTGCAGTTCACATTATCAACCAACTACCCACTCCAATTTTGCAGCAATGCAGCCCTTGGGAAGTACTCTATTCTACTATATCATCAATTGAGTATCTTTGAGTTTTTAGTTGTATTGTGTGCCCAAACCTATGACCCTATACCAAGCACAAACTAGAACCCAAATCATATCAATGTATTTTCTTAAGATATCCCTCAAGTGTCAAGGGTTATCGATGTTATTCCCCACTTCAACGACGATTTTATATAGCTGCAAACGTAATCTTTGATGAGACAGTTTTTTCATTTATTGCTCTCATCACCCATGTACTATTAAATGTGTCTCCATTAGCATCTTTAGAGTTACCCCTTTATGTTCTTCCAACACATTTCCAACATGATGATTTACATCAAGAAGAATCCAGGACTAACATCTCTCACATCTTGACACATGTGCAAAGTAATCCTACAATGCCCTCTTTTGCCACTAAAACTATCTCATAAACCACCAACCCACCCCATGATGACTTGACTTTGAGATGACATTATTCCCTACCGTTATGTACAAAAGGATCAAACTTATGCCCTAGCCACTTCAATAACAATCTCATCCACACTATCTTGTTACAATCAAATAGTAAAAGACCCAAATTGGCGAACTACTATGGTCAAAAAGTACACCGCACTTTTGAAAAATCAAACATGGGACCTTGTACCATCTCCTTCAACTTGTAAGCCTATTAATTACAAATAGGTCTTTCGTATCAAACTTCATGCAAATGGCTTCTTTGAACACTATAAGGCTAGATTAGTCACAAGGGGCTTTCATCAACAATAGGGAATCGATTACAATGAAACCTTCAGCCCGATGGTTAAATATGTCACATTTCGCACAATCCTCATAATTGCATTCTCTAGGGGTTACAGCCCAGTAGCAATCTCATCCACACTATCTTGTTACAATCAAGCAGTAAAAGACCCAAATTGGTGACCTACTATGGTCAAAAAGTACATCGCACTTTTGAAAAATCAAACATGAGATCTTATACCATCTCCTTCAACCTATAAGCCTATTGGTTACAAATGGGTCTTTTGTATCAAACTTCGTGCAAATGGCTCCCTTGAACACTATAAGGCTAGATTAGTCGCAAAGGGCATTCATCAACTACAAGGAATCAATCATAATGAAACCTTCAGCCCGGTGGTTAAACATATCACATTTCACACGGTCCTCGTAATTGCATTTTCTAGGGGTTACAGCTCGGTAGCAATCTCATTTACACTATCTTGTTACAGTCAAACAATAAAAGACCCAAATTGGCGAGCTATTATAGTCAAAAAGTACACCGCACTTTTGAAAAATCAAACATTGGACCTTGTACCATCTCCTTTAACCTGTAAACCTATTGGTTACAAATGGATCTTTCATATCAAACTTCGTGAAAATGGCTCCCTTGAACACTACAAGGTTAGATTAGTCGCAAAGGGTTTTTATCAACAATAGGGAATCGATTACAATGAATCCTTTAGTCCGGTGGTTAAACATGTCACATTTCACACAATCCTCATAATTGCATTCTCTAAGGGTTGGCAACTGTGACAACTCGATGTTAAGAATGTCTTTTTCCACAGTTATTTAATTGAAGAAATATTCATGGATCAACCACTAGGTTTCGTTGATCCCCATCACATTTGTCGTCTAAAACAGTCTTTTTAGGGCCTAAAGCAGGCATCTCATGCCTAGCACCAACGTCTCAGTAATTTTCTCATCTTCATTGGTTTTGTAGCTTATTCAGCTAACTCATCATTGTTTATACTGTATACAGCACAATACAACATCTTCCTACTCGTCTATGTTGACAACATAATTATTATAGGATCCCTTACAGCACCATTATCTGCTCTTTTAGAGACTCTACAACAGGAATTTGCTATCAAAGACTTGGGTGAACTTAATTATTTCCTTGGAATTGAACTACAATGCACTTTAAATGGTATTCTTCTTCACCAGGCAAGATATGCCGCAAATCTTCCTACACGAGCAAAATGCAAGATGAGAAACCGGTCACTACACCTTGTGTTGTTGGCTCAAATATTCCATTTATCCATTGTGGTGAGTTATTATCAGATTTGACACTTTATTACAGCACCGTGGGGGTATTGTAATATCTTACTCTCACTCAGCCCAACATTGTCTTTGCTATCAACACTACTTGTCAATATATGCATGCACCCACGGAGATCCATTGGTAGCTTGTCAAATGTATATTGCACTTTATTCGTGGCACGCAGTATCATGACATCCTCTTTACCCGCAATAACAATTTGCATTTTTATACTTTTTCATATGCAAGTTTGGTTGGAGACCACAACACTAGACGATCAGTTAGCAGTTTTGACATATTCCTTGGCTCCAATCTCATCTCATAGAGTTCTCATAAGCAACGAACAGTCGCTCAATCCAGCACAGAAGCTAAATTCAAAAGTTTAGCTGACACAACTGTTGAACTCATTTGGAATGAGGCTCTCTTATATGATTTCAATGTCTCTTGGCAAGGTCTTTCAGTTCTTTGGTGCGACAATATCTATACCATCTATCTGATTGGGAACCCTATTTTTCATACTCGAACAAAATACGTGAAAATTGATTACCATTTTATATGAAAACAAATTTTCAAAAATCAATTGCATGTTCAGTACATCTCCACTATAAACCAACCTGTCAATATCTTCAACCAAGGACTCTCTACAACTCGCTTTCAACTTTTATAATTCAAGCTTACTATGCATTCCGCCACATCAACTTACAGGAGGTGTCAAAGGAAACAATCACATGTCTTAATTTACCTACAATCTCTCTACCAATTTTTGTTAGTTATAGTTTCTCTACCAATCGCTTAATCTCTATCAATTATAATTTTTTCACCAATCGCTCAATTTTCATCAGTTACAATTTCTTCATCAATCATTCGCCAATTAAAATCAATTCTTTCTAAAAAAAAGAGATTATTATTATATCTAATGAAGTAATTTTAATTTACATTATAAAAAAATATTATACTATACAACTTATATATGGTTAAAAGTAAGTATAAAATTATATTAGTGAAATACAATATTGTCACTTTATTTTATTTTATTAATTCATTTCTTTACATCTCCTTCTTGCACGGAATCTGCAACTTTAAACCAGAGGATTTTTAGTTTCTTTTTGTGTTCTTTAGCTTCTGTTATACCTGCAAGAACATCTTTTTATGGATGTATCTTTGCATGACGGGTTTGAGACTCTTGGTTTCGAACCTTTTTCTCATGATCATCGTCCATGTGTTGGTTTTAATTCTTGGATTAATTGGGGATGTTCTAATACCACGCTAACAGTTTTGAATCGCTCCTTTCAAACTTTATTTGTCTCCACTCTTTGGCATTTATGGGAGCGTCGCAACAAGTTTATTTTCTCTGGTGTAATCGCTACTTCATTGGAGGTGGTGTCTCTAGTACGACAAAGGGCGGTTGAAATCCATGATATCTGGTCTTTGAAGCACATTTATCGAAAGGACCTAGGGTGGTTGGCTAGGTTAAGGGATAGCCTCATCTGCTGGCATCCACCGGGTGCTCCATTCTTGAAAATCAACGTCGACAGCTGTGCAAAAGGGGCACCGGGTCTAGTTAGGCATGGTGGAGTTGTGCCAGATGACTGTGGGAGTTGGGTTTATGGATTCCCAGGTGGTTGTGCCTATACTATGGCAACTTTTGCAGAGTTGAGGGTTACTTGTGCTGCAATGCAAACTGGGCGGAAGAGAGGACTGCAGAAAATCATTATAGAGACACACTTGCTCCTTGCCCGTTAAAAAATTACTAAAACTGGCTGGGAATTTGATTTTTAGTGACCTATACAGGCTTAGTGTATTCGTCTTCTGAAGTTGGCTTAGGATTGTCGTTTGCGACGCACCTTGTGCGAGGGAACTCAGTGTGTAGACTTCCTTGCAAATATTGTTTCTGGTGATGGTAGTTACCGTTCTTCTTTTACTCTAAACGACTCTTAGCTGAAACATGTTTTCACTAATCCTCGTACAAACAGAGAGACAATTTGCGGGTCCAAGATATTCAATAACAACAAATTAAACAAAGCCAGTAGCTCCATAGTATTAGGCCTTGGTCCGCACTAGTAGCAACTTGAATTTAAATTATACCGCAGGTCCCAACTATACCCGTGAAAAGTGAATTGGATTGCAATGACATCTTGTTTAAGAATCACATGGCATGAACAAATAAAAACAAACGCAAACACAATATGAATAACAAAAGTGTTGCTTATTTGAACAATTTGTATGTAAATATAATCAAACACATTAATAAGTTTGAAAGAGAAAAAAAAAAAAAAAAAGGAGAACAATAACAACACACACAAAGATCCAACGACCTTTCTTACAACACTTTCACAACTTTTGTGCACTCACACTTATTTCTTTATCACTTAAGCTCTTGTTCTACGTCCACTCTAATTTTCTCTCGTTCACTTTGAGCAACTATTGCTCCTAAACAAAGATTTATCGCTTTTCTTCTATTTGATCTTCACAAAAATTCATTACAAATTGAAAAGAGATGTTTTTGCCACTGTATAAAATGAGTTTTTCACAGCTTTGAGATCTTTGAGCTCTCGGTTGTAGAGAAAAATCCTGTCTGGCTAACTGTTCTGGAAATTCTACCCGATTCTTCTTCTATGGTGCTCTAAGTGATCGTGGCAATAAATTGACTCAACTTGCCATATGTATGAAAATTTTCAAAATTATTGCTGCACTTTTTAAAATGTTTTCACATGAGTTTCTCCAACAAAAACTTTATGAAAATCTATTAAATTTTCATAATTTTAGCTCTAAGCCTTCTTCTTTTGATATAGACGAACATTTGAGCTAGAAAATTTTTCATGTAAAGCACAATTTTTTTTTTGCAACTTAAAGATATGAAACTTTCTATATGAGAAGAATTTTTTTTTTTTTTGTTATTTTGCTAGCACAAAGGGAATAAACCATAACTCCTCCTTGATCTAATTCCAATGCAGAAAATATAATTTTTTTTGTGGGGTTTTAAATGCCCAATAAATTTTTCCTTTTAATGTTCAAACTTATTCAAAAATAATTCCATAAAAAAGCAAAGTTATATACCTCCAAAAACTCAACAAAAAGGGTTTGAGGGCATGATAAAAATTTAGTTTGAAAGATGACAACTCACGAGCCAATTGGATGATCATAATCATGAAGAACCAAAATAATTTACTTACCATGAAAAGAATAATTAATACTTTTTTTTATCTCATATAGCTAAAACGATCAAACTTAACTCCAAGAATAAACAACTTACCATGTGGAAAATGGGAAATCAAACTCTTTGCTTATCTTATCGATTAGGAGAACATACACATTCAATCTCAAATAATCCACTTGCCATAAACGAATATAGATTCAAAAACTCTTGGCTAATATGGCGACAAAGTAAAGGCACAATAAACAATCTATCCCAATAGACTGCAAGAATTTTTCATCACAGAAAAATCAAACAGACAACCCACATAGGAAGAATGATCACAATAAGGTGGATAAACACAAGTATGGTTGGTTGCACAATAAAAACTTAATTATGTTGACACATTAAAATTATAGCAAAGAGCACATAATCTAACATATATCAATCATAATAAGAAGGGTTTGTCTTTAATCAAATGAGGAAGATGGATTAATCAGCCAAATGGCAACAATCACAAATTTCAACTGATCAAAGGCTATTCGAACAACTAGGTACGCCTTTGTTTCAACTTTCAACAAATATTTGATTTGAATAAAAATAGTGGGCATGGTGGGAAGCTTATTTATTGGGCTGGCTTTGCACTATGCCCCCGTGTAACAAATGTCTCGTAAATTGTGAATCTTGAATAGATAATTCTTATTCTTAGTAATAAATATAGATAGATAAAATAAGGTAATATCTCTTCAGCCTTGAACAGCCTCTCGCAACTATTTTTTTTTAGTCTAATTCTTAGAATTTTCTGTGTCAATACTAAATTATATAAATTTTTCGTAGGTAAAAGATTATATTAGGAAATTTCTAATTCAACTTACCTAAAATGTAAATTAAATTAACTTGCTTCTATATACAAAAGAAAATAAAAAATTAAATGAAATTAAAAAAATAAAAAAAATGTAGTTAAAGATAATAAATTTATTATATTTAAAAAAGATAAATGTAACAAATATTATTATATTATATTATGTTATGAAAATGATTGCTACAATAAAAAGTATTAATTTTCAGATATATTGAAAAAGTTATATATATGAACTAAATCAACTAATCACTTCTCAAAGCCACGCCACATGTAGATTAACTTGGATTTATGTTAGAGAGATAGAGAGCGATGTGTCCAATTGCTACAACTTAACAAGAGCCACGACTCCTAAAGTTAAAAGATAAAGTAGAAAAAAATGGAAAACAAAACGAAACGAAACAAAAGCACCAATGCGCAATGATGGTGTGTTTCCTACTCCCTTCTAATGCTGCCCCACCAATACATTTATTTTAAATTTTACTACGAGTCTCTAGTCCCACCCACTAATCATTTCTCTCTGCTTTTATGAGCATGTTATCCAGCGTCCATCTCCCCTCCAATAATTTTTCCAGTTTTCATCAAAGCAAGAGCACCATCCATGCAACTCTATTGGATTTTACAATGGAAAAGTACCGCATGCATATGAATTCACAGGGAAGACTCGCTGGAGGGGCCATCTTAGTTTCTCTGATCAAATTGACTCGAAGGGTCTTAACATGACATCCATCCGACATGTGTCTATTTCTGATTATTTTGCCGGTGTTCGATTCTTATCATCAAAATTAAAGTTATCCATCTTCAACCCAAGTGAGCAAATCGTTTCTGATAATTGCGCTATATTTGATAAATCATCCACTTCCCTTTTTAATCCTCTGTTGACTCTGGACACTAACCTTACTTACGCCTCTTCAAAACAACAGAAAAATTAATAGCCAAAAAATTACGTAAATATAGAGATTACACACAAAAATTAAATGTAAAACTATCTTATTAAATATTAATTTTTAATTACAATTAATCTATCATTTGAGGAATAATAAGTTAATTAACACATTAAAAAAACAAATAAATTAATTATAATTAATAATACAAAATTACATTTAATTTTAAATTTAATTTCTATAATTATATAATAGAACTCAATTAAAAAAAGAAAAAAAGAGGGACAACGTGGGCAGTTGCCGTGCAATGCCTTTGTTGACACTATAGTCAAACTGTGCATGTACAGCCAGATAGTTACATGGGGAACTACTTCAGAGGAATCAAGCAGATCTAAACAACCCCCCAGTCACATCTCGACTTTATCTTAATAGTGAAAAGAAACAAAGAAATATCTGACAGTCTTTTTTTTTTTTAAAAAAAAACATTGTAATAAGTAGATATTTATTTTTAAAATTCGAATTTTTAATATTAAAAAAATAAAATTTATAAAAGTACAATAAATTGCAGTTACTATATAGCTCATCCTTTAATAAATTTCTGACACAAAAAAAAGTTATGAAATTAAAAAAAGAAAAATATAATAAAATTGAAGGGCAGGGCTTTTATTACGATTATCAAGTGCGTTGGTAAAATGAACGTTCTTCACACTTTTCATGCTAAGATTTAAACCTTATTAGGTCACATTACTATGTAATTCAAATTCCTCCCTAATTAATCTATTTCTAATCTGACCAAAAGATGGACTTAATATAATATACATTAACTAGCTTAAAATATTAACTGAGAGCATATATCAAAAGAAAAAAAAAACTAAAGAAAAGGATTGAATAAAAAGGTCAAATCTATATATGCTATCAACACAGAAAAACCCAATTATAGATTATTTAGTATTGTTGATAAAAACAATCATATTGAATTTTGTTCAATTGTTGGTTTAGAAATTATATATTAAAGGATTAAACTAATGACATTACACTTTCTCCTGTGTCATTAAAGATCCTAAAATATACTGGATTTGGTCAAAGGGTATCAAAGGGTTGCTTGTCCGAAAAAAGAGTTCCATTCTCAACGTAATAAATATTTTTTTTGAAAAAAAAGGAAAAAAAATCCTGAAATTACTCCTCTGTAATTAACCCAAAAAAAAAAAATCTTCCCTCTGATTTTATCTTTCCATGTTTGCTCTCTCTCTATATATCTCTTTCTGCCTGTGTTTTCTGTAAAGAAAAAAGAAGAGAGTCATGGCATGCATTTTCCCCAGAATCAAACAGAACAAATGCTCCAAAACCCAGAATCTATAGAGTATTTCCCACCAACACGCTTAGTAATGAACCTCTAATCCCCTCCCTCATAATACGTAAAAACCATTTTAAGAATCCCATAAAGCAAATCCACCTCCCAGAGGAGAGGATCAAATGGGGAATGCAACATCATCTATGGCAGCAAAATTTGCCTTCTTCCCACCAAACCCACCTTCTTACAACATAGAAGTGGACCAACAAACAGGGAAACTGAGGATCTCAGATGTCCACCAGGCGATGAACATCAACAACGACAACAACAGCAACAACGTGGATGTCCTGAAGCTTAACACCAAGAGGGGGAACAAGATTTTTGCCATGTATGTCAAGAATCCATCGGCTTCACTGACAGTCCTGTATTCTCATGGCAACGCCGCTGATCTCGGCCAGATGTATCATATTTTCACTGAGCTTAGTTTCCACCTGAATGTCAATCTTATGGGGTCAGTTTGCGAGTTATTTCTTTCTTTTTCTTCTTTTTTCTTTTTTTTTTTCCCTTTAATGAAAATTATAATTAAGGTTATTTTTATAGATTGTTTTGTTTGTGTTTGGGATGAACCAGAATCTTCGTGCTATGCAGGTACGATTATTCTGGCTATGGACACTCTTCTGGAAAGGTATATTCTGTCTTGTTTTTCTCTTTTCACGTCAATCGAAAAAACATAAACATTAATAATAGTTAATCGGAAGTGCTTTGTACTTATTAGCATTAAGAGAAAAGACAGAAAATAATAATAATAAGAATAATAATACTCATATGGATGTATCCGCGAAATAAAATTGAGACAAAGCTCAGCCTAGCTTGCTGCGAGGCAACACTTCTCTCTTTCAATTATGAGGGGTTGGATGAACCCTGTAAAAAAAGCTAGAATTTGGGGGCACGGAATCTCAAGTCTCCTTTGGCCCCGGCCGCGATTTTGGGCAGAGCCAATGTAAAATTAAAATTCGAGTTTTACTTTTCGAGGATGTAAAATTGAAGTTTTATATACGGATAATAGCTTCATTATAGCATACACTATAAAATCCAGGCCACTGTAGACTATATTACTGCTATAGAGTCTTTACGTTAAAATATAACGCATATACATCGAGAGACATGTCTCGCCAGATTACCAAGTGAGGTTTTGAGGATGTAACAAGTCAAAAGGAGCAAGTATTGCAAGTTGTCTCGTCGTGCTTAGCATACACATTGAACTTTTCGTCATGTTTCCTTGTTTTCAGTTGCACAGGCACGTGTGGGAGGTTAGTGTGGGAGGTTGGCGGTGGCTGGGGATGGCCTTGTTGTTTCTTGGCCCATCGTAACACATATGTGTATGGTATATCTTATTTGTGTTAACAAATAAATTTAGCGGTCCCAACACAACATTGCAGCCGGAAATTATGATCCGATTCTCTTCATTAAGCAAATGCCTTTTAGTTGCCAAGTGGCACATTGCTGGCCTCGCAAGAGTTAATTTAACATTATGCGTTTCATAGAATATTGGGAAGAAAATGTCTATTATGGGTCAACTGACTCCAATGTACATTTGGTTTAGTGGTCGTTTAAATATTTTCATGTAGAATTAGATTTATCCGGAATAGGTAAACTAAATTGAGTCGGAAGACCGGTAAAGTCGTTCAATCCCCTGTTGTGAGATTTGAAGGTTTCTATGATCGACAGCCAGCAATGGATATAGCTAGTAAGACCTTTCGGTATACTGTTGGCACAATGCGGTCAGTTATTGTTATTTCAATGCATGACATAGAAGCAAGGCCGCCTGCTTATTGTATTGCATTGGATGCCAAGCTGCAGCCAAGTGAGCAAGACACATATGCTGACATAGAGGCTGCATGTGAATGCCTTAGAGAGAAATATGGAGTGGAGGAGGAAGATACCGTGCTGTACGGTCAGTCAGTGGGGAGTGGCCCTACTCTTGAATTGGCTGCCCGTTTGCCTCAACTAAGAGCCGTGGTACTTCACAGTCCCATCCTTTCTGGCCTTCGGGTCATGTATCCTGTTAAGAAGACCTTTTGGTTCGACATATATAAGGTTTGTCATTCTAATAAATTTAACCTCCAGTCGGTTGGCGGAAATGAATAAAAGTTGGGTTGTTTTGTGGTTTATGAAATCTATCGACATTTTTCTTGTAACCCTCTCGTTTTTGTTGCAGAACATTAATAAGATTCAGCTGGTCAATTGCCCAGTTCTGGTAATTCATGTAAGTTTCATTACCTTAAGTGTGTTTTTAGCATGTGTTCTTGTCCGGTATCAAATGTTTGGAAAGTCGCATACTCTGAGGTTTTGTATAGACCACCGCGGCATGAAATGAACACAGGCTCCAGCCTTTTGCTATGCCTAGCGAACAAGCATTTCTGTTAGATTGGAAACAATAAGCATTCCTAGGAGCTTGGTCCCCTGTTCACCCAAATGAGTGATGCCATAGCCATAAATTCGACTTTTTATTGAAGCATTTGTATGCACAAATTGAAGGTGGTTTGATCTTATTTGTTGACACGCTGGTAGCTGGTTTATATGGGCCAATATAATTACGTAATTGCTTGCAGGGAACAGAAGATGAAGTTGTGGATCTTTCCCACGGAAAGCAGCTATGGGAGCTTTGCAAAGAGAGGTATGAGCCATTGTGGGTCAAAGGAGGGAACCACTGCGACTTGGAGCTCCATCCTGAGTACCTAAATCATCTCAAGAAGTTCATATCTGCCATTGAGAAGCTGACCCCGCAGCTTAGAAATGCATCAAGACATAGTACAGATGAACGTTTTCCAGAACAGAACAACCTGGACGACACCCTGGAAGCTGGCAAGGAGAAGCCAAGGCCAAGCACAGATCGAACAGGGAAGGCTATACCCGGTACTGGGCAGAGAAGACCAAGCATCGATAGCCTGGAAAAAGCAAGGGCCAGCACTCACAGCAGAGAGAAGCCAAGAAAGAGCATTGATCGACCAGGAAGAGCAAGGAACAGCACTGATCAGCCAGAAAAACCAAGGAAAAGCATCGACCGGTCAGTTCCACCAAGTATTTTAAGCACTTGTCTTTATTGCTATACACGTTTGCTTGTCGTTGCTATCAAAAAAACTGTTCAATCAAAATACTAAAGTCAATCCCATAATTGAGTCAAATCCTATATGAAGAAAGTCTGACAGAAGCCGTGAACACTACACCTAATCTATTTCTCATTAGACTGCATCTTTATTAACATAACTGGTCGTTTTGATTGTTGGAACCTGTCATTCTAGATTGGGAGACATGGTGAGATCTGTTGGACTCTGCAACGTTGATTGCTTGAAGCAGACAGCTTAGGACGCCTAAAGTAGGAAACAGTGGTGCTTCTAGTAACTGGACTGTAAATAACGTGCCATTCGAGCTCTTTGTTTTGGGAAGATTGATAGGCATATAGTCGAAATTTTGGTCAAGTTTATGATTCACTATTTTATATGTTTGTATTCCTGCTGATTTTGCTGATACAAAGAGCAAATTGTACTGGAATTCTTTGACCCAACTTAATCCTGCTAAAGTGCTGACGCTACGTCCCATCCAACTCCTTGTCTGAGCGCTTCGTCTTTCCCTTTCAATGGCTGGTTTTCTTCGAGATTTTCATGTGCCATTTCTTACAATTATCGTTAGTCCACCTCATGGAAACTATTCCCATTACGAGAACTAGTTCATGCGTTAGACGTCAAATTTATGAAACTAATGCATTACTGCTTATACAAGTTTGATCCAAAAAAGGAACCAACACAAAATCCAAAAGCAGCAGTGCTCATGCAACAGCGAAAAATGTATTCTCTTAGATATGTGAAAAACCTTGAACTAAAAATATTCTCCTCATGCTGATTCTATGCCATCAGATGTTTCAAAGGCGTCTATGAATGAATTGTTTGTAACTCTCGTTGTTTTCCCTCCAATTGCATGGACATATCCACATAACTAACAAATCATCAAAAATATTAGTAGCAGTAATAGTTTAGCAAGCAACATAAGATGTCAACACTAGCGTAAATAAAGGTAAACATGATGCTCAAGTTTAAAGCAGAAGTGGCCAACATAAAAGCGGAAAGTATGTTTCACATTGAACATAAATGATCGACTCAATGTGGCCCTTAAACCCTGAACTTCGACAAACATGATGCTTGTTTTCTGTCTTGCAGTCCACAGTTCTTGAATCACTTTGTCCCATTATATTCACACAAACATTTTTCACACCATCCCCATGGTAGACGGCTGGAGGGCCACCTAATTGGTGGCTGCTATGCTTTGGTATATTTGAGGGCAATCTCTAGGGAAAGTGGGGTGTGTGTTGGTTGTTGGACTCAAACTTCTTGTGCAACCACCTGTTTCAAGCTTGTTGTGTAAGTTTTGTGGTATATGCAGAAGAATAGTAAAGGTGAGTGGTAGAAAAGTAAAAATGAGATTTTCTAAAACAAAAATTAGCACTCATATTTTTATTAATCACTCAATATTTATATAATTGAATTACATAACTCCTACTAATTCAAATTTAAAAATTTCTAACTATTACAACTTTGAATTTAAATTTAAATATAAAATTTAAATTTAAATCTTTTAAATAATAAAAGATCATATTTAACTTTTAAAAACAATAATTGCATAATTCAAATTAATTTATAATTGTTGAAAATGTAGAATTTAATAGTTGGCATTGAAACAACTTGCTTGTTTGAGATGTTCAGCTTATAACTACTGATACTACTGAAACTATTGCTAAAACTGTTATTGAAGTTGCAAAGCATCAACACTAATCCCTCAAATATGCTCCTTGGTGTTATTGCACTACATCCCTAATGTATCTCTTAGTTGTATAAATTTTCCTTTGTTGAGTAGCTTGGTAAGTATATCAGTAAGTTGATCTTTTGTTAAGCAGTAGGTGAGTGATACTTTATTGTTCTATTGTGTTTCCTTCACAAAATGAAGTTTTATCATCAAATACTTAGTTTTTCCATGTAAAATTGGATTTTTAAAGATTCCAATTATGGCTTGATTGTCACAATACATTATGGTTGCTTGTGTTAGCTCCACCTTCAAGTTAGTTAACATTCTTTGAAGCTACATTGCTCAATTCATCCTTGTAGTCATTACCATACATTAAGCTTTTGTCATTGATTAAGCCACAACTATTTACTTCTTTGAATTCTAATAGAAAGCTCCAGAACCTAGGGTAAACAAATACCTTGTTGTACTCTTCATATCATCCTAGGAGCCAGCCTAATCATTATCAGTATATTCAACCAACTCCAACTTGCTTAACTCACTAAACATGATATTATAGCTAATTGACCCTTTAATGTATCTAAGCACCCTTTTATCAGCTTTAAAGTGTGTTTAAGTAAGGTCATGCAAGTATTTAGAAAAAAAACTAGAAGCTTGCATGATATCAGGTTTAGAAGTTGTTAAATAAAGTAGGTATCCAACAAGGCTCCTGAATTTACTTGAATCAATTTTGGCTATTCTACCCTCTTTTGTCAATTTTGTTCCAATTGTTATAGGCGTGCTTGAGTCCTTGCAACTCTCCATTTGGAACCTCTTGAGGATTTCTTTAGCATACCTTTCTTGATTCATAAAGATTCTGTTACTGGTTTGACAAACTTCTAGACCTAGGAAGAACTTCATTTCTCCTAAGTCAGTCATCTCAAAGATCCTTTTTATTTCTACCTTGAATTGATTCACTAGTTGTATAACGTTCTTCTAGTTTGAGCTTTTGTAAGCCTTAGCATAGTTTGCAAGCTCCAAAGTTGTTATTGCACTCGTTTTATAAATATTTCAAGTGATTTAGTCCCTCTTATTGGAAGGTCTTTATCTATATTAGATTCTACATCATTAGGCTCCCTTAATTAGGTTTGAATCATTCCTAAGCTAAGGCCCTTGTTCCAATTTCAGCTTTGTTCTTCACAATTAAAGGATTCTTTACTAGTACTAACTTTTCCAGTTAAAGGATTAAAGATCCTATAATTTTGTGTTGAACTTGTATAACCAATGAAGATGTAAAGCATAACCTTTTGATTTAGCTTGCTTCTCTCCTTTGGTACTAATGCATAACATATACATTACAAAATTCTTAAGTGACATATAGATAGATTAGATCTATACTAAGCTTTAAAAGGAGTTTGATCCTTTAAGGCGTTGGATGGTAACAAATTTAGTAGGTACATCGTTGTGTTTACAACCTCTGCCTATAACTTCTTTGGCATATTCTTCTCAAACAGAAAGCACTTAGATATCTCCATAATGCTCTTGTTCTTTCTTTCACTTACCTCATTATATTGGTGTATGTATAGAGTTGTGAGTTATTGCCTAATTCTTACTATAATGCATATATCTCTAACTTAGCCTGAAGCAAACTCAGTTCCATTATCATTTCATATGCTTTTAATGTTGGAATTTCTTTGGTTCTTCACCAAGGCTTTAACTACTTAAAGATCACAACAACCTTAGACTTCTATATTATGAAATAGATCTAATAAAATTTAGTTAAATTATGAATAAAAATCACAAAATACTTGTTGTCATTAAGTAATTTGTGTGTTCATTAGACCACAAGTGTCACAATGAATTATTTACAATTTCTCTTTACTCCTTCAGGCTTAATTAATTGAAAAAGGGATCTGAATCGATTTTCTTTATTAGTAGGCTTGATAGACATCTCCTCCTTCTTTAATATTTGGCAAATCTATCATTAGTAACTTCCTCCTCAAGTTCAGTAAGCTTTCATCATGGATATGTCCTTGTCTTTTGTGCCATAGAGACTTATCATCAAGAACTATAGGCATAGCTCGACATTATAAATGTTGCAACTTCCTCCTCAGTGTCTTTTGCACAATGTTTGTATCAGTAAGATCTTCTCTTAATAGCCTGATCTAATTAACTAATTTTAATACCCTATTATTGTATTCTTTAATCTTCTCAACATCTTTCATTCTTAGTAGCTCAAACTCCCTTCTTAAGTTAAGCAGCTAAATGGATCTAGTTTTCTCACTTCCTATATACTCCTCTTTTAGCTTGCTCCAAACTTCTTGAGCTATTTCACAAGTCATAATTCTATTAAATATGACTTTTATAACAATTGAATGTATGCATGTCAAGGTCTTGAATTGTTTGGTGGTTTGCTTACTATAATTCTTTAATTGAGTCATAGTGGAATTTGTTGGGAGTAGAGCTACAATGGCTCCATTTTTTGTAACTTCCCATAAATCAAAGGCTTTGAGGTATGTCTTCATCGTCATAGTCCATTGGAGATAGTTTTTTTCTAAAGAATTTTGGTGGTGGTGGTGTGAAGTTGAGAGAGGCTATATGAAAAAGGACTTTGTGTCAAATGATAGAAGATAAGAGTTCTTACTAATTTTGTCTCACTCTTAGATTGATATGTATATGGGTTTGGTAAGTTCCTCAAGAATAGAAAAAATGCTTTGACACTAGATTATTGGTTAATGGACTTAAACTTCCTATGCAACCTGCTGCTTCAAGCTTGTTATGCAAGTTTTGTGGCATATGCAAAAGAATAGTAAGGGTAAGTAATGCATAAGCAAAAATGAGATTTTCTAGAGTAAAGGTCAAAACCCATATTTTCATTGATCACCTAATATTTATATAATTGAATTACATAATTTTTACTTATTCAAATTCAAAAATTTCTAATCATTACAACTTTGGATTTAAATTTAAATACAAATTTCAAATTTAAATCCTTCAAAAAATCAAATATCATAACTAACTTTTAAAAACAATAATTGTATAATTCAAATTAATTCATAACTACTGAAATTACAAAATTTAATACTTGATATTAGAACAACTTGTTAGTTTGAGATGTTTATATTACAACTACTTGTGTTGCTACAATAATTATTGTTGTTGTTGTTGTTAAAGTTACAGGACAATAACACCAATCTTTCAATATGCCATCAAAGGAGCATAAGCAAGAAGGGATATGGAACAAAATTTAGAATCTTGTTGACTAATTTTAACTCTCCCTTTTTTAAGTTACTTAAGGTTGCACTATTAAGGAAGTTTTTGTTAGAAAGCCTAGCTTCTTTATTGTTCAAGCCACCAATGTAGTTGGATACCAAGCTTAAAGACTTGGTGTTTGGCTAATGATTTTAGTTACTTTTAATGATGAAGACTAAAGTGGAAGTTAGAATTGAAACAAGATGTAAATTGGTCAAGATTCAAGTCATAAAATGTCAATAAAAGCAATTAGAAGTTGTTGTCCTTTCTTTTGCAGCAATTAGGAGCAAAGTTTGTTTCTTTAAGTTTGATTACTAGTAACTTTATCTTTAAGCAATGTAAACCATACTTGATGTAATCATTTTGGCTTGTCTTATTATTGCAAAGGACTATATAATGAAGATGAAGATTAATAAAAGTAAGTTCCTTTTACTACAATTTCAATTACTTTTTCTCATTCTCTCTCTCTCTCTCTCTCTCCATTATATCTCTTTTCCAATCTTAGATCAATTTATAGAGAATGAAGTTTATCTAAGAGTTTTTGATCTTTGAAAAATTATAAAAAATAAAGATCAAGTTTAGGATGTTGTATTTTATTTTGTCTATTCTAATCAACAAAGAATTTCATTCTCACTAACGCTTGTATTCGAACATGTTTAAAGTTGATTTTCATTTCAAATATGATTTTAATTGGATTGCATTTTATTTAAAGGTTGAGCATTAAAAAAAAAAGAGAGAGAAAAAAATAAAAAAATAAAAAAGAAAAAAAGGAAAAAAAAAGAAGAAGAAAAAAAGAAACAAAAAAATAAAAGGAAAAAGTAAGTTAATTTACAAAGTACCTAACTTAATAACACATCAAGCTTAGAAGGAGAGAGAGTTAATAGCTCTGTAGATTTTTAACCAAATTTAAAGTTAAAAATGTTACTCTTGTGTAAAAAATGCATCATTGAATAAAAGAGCCTCCTTTTTTCAAAAGTCCATGACCAAGTATATTAAATATTTAAAATTATACAAATATAAAATTATCATCCTAACAAGAGGCTTTGGGTTCTCTTTTTAAAGTCCAAGGTTCGATCCAAGTGCAAATATTGCAAATTAATAGCCCACAAAATGTTAAACATACAATAAAAAAAAAAAATCTATCTCAATCATTCAACGAAAAGCAGCAAGTAAAGTAAAAAAGCCTCTTGTATAAAAAAGGAAGGGCCCCTTCACATTTAAGGGGACGAACACATAACACTAATAACAATAACAAGTAGGAGCAATAAAAAAGATAAAAAAAAAGAGCAAAAATCACTTGAAACACAAAAGGAAAAAAGGAAAAAAGAATGTCAAGCTATTAAGAAACACATTAAAAAGAATGTTTGGATATCATCTCAAGAAAAGGAGCAGCTCTCACATGCCATCAATGGTGGGAATGAATGTACCCATAATAAGATTAAAAGCCTCTTTGTTGTTTTATAATTCATTCTTATTAATATTACAATTAATACTTTCATTTGAAGTAATAAATGAACTAATTTGACTCAAATTAAATTTCCAAAAGGTATTTGAAAACATTTTCTTAGTGAACTAATAACATATTTTAGCAAAGGAAGACTAAACAATAAACTTCATACAATCATTTATGATCCAACACCATATTTATTTGCATTTAAGCTAATAACTCACATAAATGATCTAAATTGAGCATGAATCCATGGTCATGTCAAGCAACCAAATTAATTTCTTGCATTGATGTCAAGATATTTAATCACTGCTCATTATTTCACGCACTTACAATGCCTCTAATGCCCCTTTAAACATGATTTTACCTTATTTGATTTGGCTCAAAATCATTAGAAGCAAAGCTTAGCGATAAACACAAAAAAAACTATATATATACATCACAATATCAAGGAATATCTTTTGCTAGAACACCAAAAAGCACAACAACTGTTGAATTATCTTGATTTTTAGGATCCGATTATTGGGAATATTTAATCCTGATTTTTTGGTCCTAATTATTAGGAAATAATTAGTTAGGAAATGATTTATCAGTATCCCTTAATTTGTGGGATTATAACTATATTTTACAAATCTGTTTTTTTTTTCTTAATTAGTATTCGTAGAAGCCTTATAAATAGCTTTGTAATCCTAGTACAAAAATATTGAGAGTTATCACAATTCTTTTCTCTAAATTCTTCATGGTATCAGAGCTTTAGGCTTATTCTTTTAGGATAGTGTTGCAATGCATCCTTCATTGATGCGATAATCTTCCAATCACAGCCTTTATTGCTGGGTTTGTCTTTGTCTTTAACAATCTGATCACAACTATTATTATTGTGATCTCTTTAGTTATATTTTTTCCTCTCTCGCTTCTAAACTTGTCCTAATTCTTGCCCTAAAACCTAATTCACTTGCAGCCTTTATTGTTTCTATTTTTTGTCCTTCCTCTCTAAGTACTTTCTTTGTACTTGGAATTATCCATGTCTGAGACAAAATTGATTGGAAATACTTTGGGTCAAAATAAGGAGCCTAACACCAACCATATGACCGGAGATCTACAAAATGTGAGAGTAACTTATAGGCTGAATGAAAAAAATTATCTCAAATGGTCTCAATTTGTCAAGACCTATTTAAAGGGTAAAGGAAGATTTAGTCATCTTCTCAGAACAGGTCCAACACCAGAAGATCCCACATTCAACGCATGGGATGAGGCAGATTCAATGATCATGTCATGGCTTTGGGATTCAATGGATCCAACTATAAGTGATACATGTATGTTTCTCAAAACTGCGAAGGAGATTTGGGAATCTATTCGCAGGACTTATTCAAAGGCTCGAGATGCAGCATAAGTATATGAAATCAAGGTAAAGACAAATGCAACAAAACAAGGGAGCAAAACGGTGACGGAATATGCCAATTCCCTTCAAAATCTATGGCAAGAACTCGATCATTATCGAGTATTTAAGATGAAGTGTGCAGATGATGCTGCAACTCTAAAAGCCTTCATTGAAAAGGATCGAATATATGATTTCCTGGCAGGTCTTAATTCTAAATTTGACCAAGTTAGGATTCAAATACTTGGGAAGGAAGAAATCCCTTCTTTGGAAGAGACAATCTCTCTAATTCGGGCAGAAGAAAGTCGAAGGGGAGTAATGTTAGAGCCTCAAGCTATGGAAGGCTCAGCATTAGTAACTCGCAATGTGTCAACACAAGAAAGAGGAAAGGTGGATACTTTGAGGCCTACATGGAGGGATAATCGAGATAGTTTATGGTGTACCCACTGTAAGAAGCCAAGGCATACAAAGGAACGTTGCTAGAAGTTGAATGGAAAACCAGCAACCTTAAGCCGAGAGTGAGGAAACAAAGGAGGACAGCCCAGGCCCCAAGCTCATTTAATTGAACACACCAGCCAGCAAATCAGTCACAGTGAAGGACAGGTGAAAGAATCCTTCAGCAATAAGGAAATTGAAAGAATTAAACGGTTTTTAGGGTCTCTTGATAAACCCTCTAGTGCATGTTCCTTAGCATTCTCAGGTAAGTCTCCATTCTCTTTTAGTCTAAATGCCTCAGAAAAACTCTCAAGTGAAACTTGGATAATAGACTCAGGTGCCACTGATCACATGACTCATACTGCACATTTTTTTATTACTTACACCCCATATCTAAGGAATAGGAAAATAGTAGTGGCAGATGGCTCTATGGCTACTGTTGCAGGAGTTGGTGATATCTATATTACACCTATTCTCACTCTAAAAGATGTTCTCCATGTGCCGAAACTATCAGCCAACTTAGTCTCTATACAAAGGCTCACCAACGACCTCAAATGTTATGCAATGTTTTACCCTACCTACTGTGTTTTTCAGGAACAGGATTCAGAGAGGAAGATTGGACTTGCTAAGGAAAGGAATGGGTTATATTATCTTGAGACACCAAGTATTTCAAAGAAAGTCATGAACAATTCACCCTTATCATTTCTTAGTACTTCAAATAAGGATGTCATTTGGCTTTACCATTTTCATTTTAGGCATCCATCTTTCCGTGTCTTAAATATCATGTTTCCTTCTTTGTTTAAAGGATTAGATATGAGTCAATTCCAATGTAATACTTGTGAATTTGCTAAGCACACCCGTGTATCTTTTTCCTATAAATAACAAAAGAAGTTCTCATCCTTTTGATTTGATTCACAATGACATTTGGGGACCTTCCACAATTCCAAATATCTCAGGGGCTCAATGGTTCATTTCTTTAATTGATGATTGCACTAGGGTCACATGGATATTTTTACTCAAACACAAATTTGATGTAAGTAGTATTATTCCTAATTTTAATTCTATGGTTCAAAATCAACTTGGAGTTAAAATTAAGCGCTTTAGATCAGATAATGCTAAAGACTACTTTAATCAGACTTTGTCAAGATACTTCCAAAAGGAAGGGATCATCCATGAGTCATCTTGTGTAAACACACCACAGCAAAATGGGGTGGTTGAAAGAAAAAATGGTCATTTGCTCAACATTACTCGAGCATTATTGTTTCATGGAAATGTCCCTAAGTCTTATTGGGGGGAAGCTGTCCTTACATCTACATACATGATTAATAGATTACCATCAAGAGTATTAGATTTCAAAACTCATATGACAGTTCTTTCTAGCTTTTATCCCCATTTTAGGACAACAAATAATCTCATACCTAGAATCTTCGGTTACACCTCATTTGTACATGTTCATAATCAGCGAAGGGAAAAACTAGATCCTAGAGCAATCAAATGTGCCTTTCTTGGTTACTCCTCTACACAAAAGGGGTATAAATGTTATCATCCTCCCTCTCGGAAGACCTATATATCAGTCGATGTTACATTTGTAGAAAATAAACCTTACTTTCCATAGTCTTATCTTCAAGGAGAGAAGTCATTAATTGAAGATAAAGACTTTGATGACCTTAATCTTGACTTACCTCCTAATAATCTTCCAATTCGGGCTCCCACTTCTGTTCAACCAATCCTTGATCAATCAACTTCTGACCAATCAGCCTCTAACTTTGATCAACAGGTCCCTTATAAATCAGTTTCTGATGAATCAATTCATGCTACTTCAATCCTTGACTCACTCTCTACAATTGAGCCTATTCTGGAACAAGAGTCCACTCCCATATCTCCCCATATTTATGACTCTATGAGATTTCCTCAGGTATACTCAAGAAATACAACAATTCCAGACCAAACACAAGTTCAAGATTCCCATCTGGGTTTTGCAAATGAATTTCCGGTAAGTTCTGACTCTCCTTTGCATAAACCATCAATTGATATACTAGAAAATGACTCACATCTTCCCATTACTATTAGAAAAGGTACTAGAGAGTGCACAAAGCGATCCCTATATCCACTATCTCATTATGTGTCACTTGACTGCCTATCACCATCTCATAAAAATTTCATTGTGAGTCTAAACACCTTTTCTATTCTAAGTACTTTACCTAAGGCATTGTTTAAAGAAGAATGAAGAAATGCAATGATAGAAGAAATGATCGCACTAGAAAAAAACAAGACTTGGGAGATTGTCGAAAAACCTAAGGGAAAGAATCTTATGGGCTATAAATGGGTTTTTACCTTGAAATATAAAGCTGATGGTTTTCTTGAAAGATATAAAGCACGATTGGTGCAAAGGGTTATACTCAAACTTATGGAGTAGATTATCAGGAGACATTTGCTCTGGTGGCAAAAATGAACACTGTGAGGATTTTACTCTCCTTGGCAGCTCATTTTAATTGGTAACTTCAACAGTATGATGTGAAGAATGCATTCTTACATGGAGACCTAGAAGAGGAGATTTACATGAGTATTCCACCAGGATTTAAAGGAGAAAAGACAACAAATAAATCATGTAGATTACGGAAAGCACTATATGGGCTCAAGCAATCATCTAGAGCCTAGTTTGGGAGATTTTCCAGAGTTATGAAAGCTTCAGACTACAAACAAAGCCAAGGTGATCATACCCTCTTCATTAAGCATTCGACAAAAGGGAGAGTGACAACACTTTTAATATACGTTGATGATATTATTGTCAGAGGGGATGATGATGATGAGGAGAAACAACAGTTAAAACAATGTTTGATTAAAAAGTTTGAAATAAAAGAGCTAGGAAGACTCAAATACTTTCTTGGAATTGAAGTTTCTTACTCTAGACAAGGAATTTTTGTCTCACAACAGAAGTATGTGACTGATCTCTTGAAGGAAACTGGAAAACTTGGTTGTAAACCAGTAGCTACACCTATTGAGCCTAATAAAAAGTTTGGGGATGCAAAGGAAGAACCTACTGTAGATCGAGAAATGTATCAAAAATTAGTCGGGAAACTCATTTATTTGGCTCATACTAGGCCTGATATTGCCTATTCAGTAAGTGTGATTAGTTAATTTATGCATGACCCAAGAGAATCACACTTACAAGTTGTCAATCGAGTGCTCCATTATTTAAAAGGAAGTCCTGGAAAAGGAGTCCTATTCAAAAGAAATCAAAAACTAGTGCTGCAAGCTTAAACTGATGCTGACTATGTAGGATCCATGGTGGATAGAAGGTCGACATCTGGTTATTGCACTTTTCTTGGTGGAAATTTAGTGACTTGGTGGAGTAAAAAACAAAATGTAGTTGCCAGATCAAATGCTGAATCAGAATTTCGAGCAATGGCCCAAGGAATATGTGAGCTATTATGGCTTAAAATCATCTTAGAAGATTTGAAAATCAAGTGGGAGGGTCCTATGAAGCTATATTGTGACAATAAATCAGCAATGAATATCGCTCATACCTCGTACAACATGATAGGACGAAACATATTAAAATTGACAGGCATTTCATCAAAGAAAAGATAAAAGAGGGGTTGATCTGCATGTCCTACATACCTTCCGGAGATCAACTAGCTGATGTGCTAACCAAAGGACTTAATGGCGGGATCTTTCATAAAATAATCTCCAAGCTGGGAATGGAAGACATCTATTCCTTAGCTTCCATTCCCAGCTTGAGAGAGAGTGTTGAATTATCTTGATTTTTAGGATCCGATTATTGGGAATATTTAATTCTAATTTTTTGGTCCTCATTATTAGGAAATAATTAGTTAGGAAATGATTTATCAGTATCCCTTAATTTGTGGGATTATAATTTATCAATATCCCTTCATTTGTGGGATTATAACTATATTTTACAAATCTATTTTTTTTTCTTAATTAGTATTCGTAGAAACCCTATAAATAGCTTTGTAATCCTAGTACAAAAATATTGAGAGTTATCACAATTCTTTTCTCTAAATTCTTCAACAACCAACACAAAAACATTACAAACATAATAAAATCCAACCACATTCAAGGATTAACTAAAAAAAGATGTTTATCTTGAACATTTTTTGTACTTATTAAACTAGCCTAAGTTCATAAAGTCTTCAATGTCACCCATATAGGAAAAAATCACAAGTTAGCACTTTAAAGGTTTTTTTTTTAATTTTTTATTTGCATAATATCAACTAATAAATTACATAATAAGATACTAATAAAAAAAAGAAAAATAACAAAAAAAACAACATTTTATTTAATGAAATCTTTTTGGAAGATTTTGAAAAAAAAATTAAGATACTTTTTTAGAGTGATCTTCTGCATCAATAAATAGGAAATCTTGCAAATATTTTTTGAAAAGATTTATACACCTTCTACAATGATTTTCTACACTTAAAGATGAAAATATAATTTTTTTAAAGACTTTGAAAAGGATCTAAATACTTTTTACTTCAAGCCTCCATACTATAAAATGTGAATAAAATTTTTGAAAGATCTTGAAAATGATTTAGGAGTTTTTTACTGTGATTTTTTACATCAATAAATGAGAATAAAATTTTTGACAGATTTTGAAGAAAAGTTGGATGCTTTTTATTATGATCCTTTCTATTAATAAAATAAGAATAAAGTTTTATGAAAAAATTTAAAAGATATAGCTACTTTTTACAATGATGTTTTGCACTAAAAGATGAAAATAAAAAATTTTAAAAGATTTTTAAAAGAATTTAAGTAATTTTTATGATAATTTTATATACTGAAAAATAAGAATAAAATTTTCGAAAGATTTTAAGAAGAATTTGGATTTTTTTTATAATAATTTCCACACTAATAAATGAGAATAAAATTTTTAAAAAGTTTTGAAAATGATTCAAATATTTCCTAAAATAATCTTTTGCATAGGTAAATGAGAGATCTTGAAAATATTTTTGAAAGAATTTGTATAATTTTTTTCAATGATCCTCTGTAGAAATAAGATATGAATAAAAATTTTTAGTAGAACAATGTCATTTCACGCTTGAAGGTTAACTCAAGGGGTCCTAGATGGCATTATTTTGGAGTGGACAAGGATAGTTTCATGAAGCACAAAATGACATTGTTTCTTAGGGGCTGCATTCTTTTTTCTTTCTTCTTCTCTCTTTTTTGTGTTTTTAATTAAATTCTTTTATTCATTTTTTCGGTCCTAATCTGTCGCCCCCTCATTATCTCTCTCTCTCTCATCCTTTTTCACGTCCAGAGCATGGTTTTCTCTCTCTACACCACTTCCTCTTACCTTTCTCAATCCCCCTCTCCTTTTTTAGAGTTTTAAAGCTTAAAAAACTCTTTGAGCATGAATCATTGGCGTGGCTTTTAGTGTTAAAGCCTAGACTTGTGTATAGAGGTTGTGATTTTACTGGGTACTTTGGGGTTAGCCAATGATGAAGAGGGGAGAAGGGTCATTGGCAATGTAGTTATTCCTAGCCATGGATCGACATGTGGAGGGCGTAGCTAAGTAGATTAGCATCGAAGGAGTTGATTGCTACTAGTTTCATGTGGTGGTGGTGGTTGGAAGCAGCGTTGGGAGAGTATAAGCCAGGGGTGACGACTCTAGTTTTTCTTGGGAACAACACTCTTATGGTGTTCTAAACGGCACATGACCACCGAGAATGGCACAAATGGTACTTAAGCTTTCTATTAACAAGGACCTCAAGGGGTGACATTAACTGGTAGTGGCAAATGTACTAACTGTTATCGATGACAGATTTTGGTTTTCGACTAATTTGCCTGTTTTTTAGCTCTTCCTCAATGCATGACCTTCGATAACACATAGATCAGCAATTAGCAACTTCGATGATGGTGCTCATTCATTTCTCAGTGATGGTGTCAACATTAATGGCAATGTTGGCATTGGTGGTAGTGCTACTAAGTTTGACAAAGGTCTAAAATGTTATTTTCGCTTTTTTTTTTCTTTTTTTGTTTTCAATTCTTATTTTGTTAGTTAAATTATGCAAAAAAAACAAAAAACAAAAAACAAAAAAAATAAAAAAAAATAAAAAAAAAAAAAACAAAAAGAAGCTTTAATGTACTAACATGTGATTTTTTTCCAATAAAGGTGAGACACCTCGAACTTAAGCAAGTTTAATAAGTATAGAAAATGCTCAAGATAAGGATCTTTCTTTGGTTAATCCTTAAGTTTGGTAGGATTTTATTGTGCTTGTGATTTTGTTGTTTTGGCTGTTGTGTTATTATGGTGTTCTAAGGAAAGATACTCCTTACTATTGTGATACACACACACACACACACACACACACACACATATACTTTATTACTAAGCTTTCCTTCTGATGGTTTTGAGTCAAATAGAACAAGGTAAAATCATGTTTTAGGGGGCACTGGAGATTTCCCAGGTAAATGAAACAGTGGTTAGCGATTAGATACTTTGAAATAAATTCATGAAATAAATTTAGTTACTTGACATGACCATGAATTCATGCCCAATCTAAATCATTTATGTGAGTGATTAGCTTAAATACAAATAAATGTGGTGTTGGATCATAAATGATTGTTTAGAGTTAGATTAATTTATTTATTGCTCCAAATGAGAGTATTAATTGGAGTTTGATTTTGAACTCACTTATAAATACCTTGATGCCTTAGCCACTTTTGATACGTAGAGGACCAAACATTGTGTCTCCTCTACATCCATTAAGCTCTTTTCCTAAAACCCATCATAACACAAGAACTTCTTAGCAATCCTATCCTTGCACAACTTAAGACCACAATAAGGAAATATCCAAGTTCTTTAAGGCTTTTCAAATGTGATCTTCACTAAGATCTTGGTTTATGAATCAACTAAGGGGATTTATGATAAACTCAAAGAGGAGTATGTGATAGTAAAAAGGCAAAGCAACTCCAAATCTTGAATCTAATAAGAAATTTTGAGGTTTTAAAGATAGAGACATAGTCTGTAAAATAATTCTAAAATAAGCTCATAAGAACTATGAACTAGATCAAATTACTTAGGGAAAAGCTCACTGATCAAAGAGTTATTAAAAAATTTATTGTGTACTTGCTTGAAAAGTATAAGTATAAAATCTTCTTATTAAAAGACTCAAAGGATTTAAGCAAGTTTACACTTATAAAACTTGTCAATAAACTCCAAGCTCTAAAACTTATAAGACAAATCAAATAAAAAGTAAGAGAGGTTACACTTTATGGCCAAAAGTGAAAAAAAAAACAAAAAAAAAAGAGTTAAACTGAAGGTCCAATAGTGATGTTTGACAGAAAAGATAAAGAGAAAAAAAGGATGGTGGAAAGAAAGCCAGGAAAAGGAAGAAGTTTGGACTTTTCAAACACTGCAAGAAAATTGGTCACCTTGAAAGGTATTACTAATAAAACCAAATGTGTGGCGTAAGATTTATAAAAATAATAGGACACATGACCAAGGTATGCAAAAACAAACAAAACCAGCAATCTTCTTTTCAACAAACCTAAGTTTTGAAGGACATGTAAAAAAATGAGCTATTGTTTGTCATAATATGTAGTGTTATTGAAAAGCTTTTGCAACTTAGCTGATTAATAGTGGATGCACTTATAACAAACCAATGATGCAAATAAGTTCAAGGATCTAAATCAAACAAACCTCTTTGGGGTCAAAATTGGTAATTAAGAGTATATTTAAGTAAAAGGAAGAAGCATAGTGTTAGTTAACACACCATTATGACTCATCATACTTGTAAATGAGCAATAGCCTCTTCACTTTACCAATGACCCTCTACTCATCGGGCAATGCCCAAGGCCCCCTTTTTTTATTATGCCTAAGGTCTTATTTAGCAACCAGAAGGTTTGACTAAGAAAAACTAGGTCCACCTTAAGAGTAACCTCCTCATCCCCATGAATATAACAATGTAAGAACCCACATAAGGTGTATTTGAGGGTGACAAGGGCTTGGTGACCTAAGATCAAAAGAAATATGTCCAAATCCTACTAATCACCTAAGTCCCTCCTAATATAATGATTTGCTATTAACTTTAAACATCTAAAAGTGTTAGACAACTTCTCACTTAAAGAAGGGGAACTACCCTCCTTAACAATGTATGTGTGCTTGGAATCGCAAGAACTAACTAGTTCATAAGAAAAGGAACATTTGTCGTACCAATGACTGTTGCCTCTTACTTACTAAAAATTATAGGTTGATTACCTTTACCTATAAAAAGCCCATACTCTCCTTTGCCCAACCAATATGTTGTATGCTCTCCACAAACATGCCTTACTGCTTCACCAAAAAGTTGGTACATGGTAAAGAACCTTATCAGCAATATGATCACCCTCGAACCCAGTAACTACTCTACTTAGTGGGGTAAAGCCTATAGGGAAAACCACACTTTTGAAACTCTCTCCTTGAAATGACACAAACAAAGTCCAAATGAAACAAATTTACATGGAGGATTAGGGGAAATTAGTTAATTCACTATAAAAAATGACACTAATAATAAAGTGGCACATACCTTTTGTAGAGGTAGCCTCAACAAGGAGTTTAAAAGAAAGCTCTACCCTTATTCTCCCTTACATGTCATTTAAACCTCCTTTTCTATCTTTTATTCCCTCTTCCAAATCAAAGCATAGGTTGTCAATCTTAAATCAACTTTTATCCCTTAAGTTCCTTTAGGTTAAATAGACTTATATTTTGACTTGTCTACTAACTTAATCATGTTACGTGTCTCTAAAAAGTGCACTAACCTAATGAACCAATAATCTAATTGACCGCACTTTATTACCAAGTCAACATAACTCTCTCAAGACTCATCGTCTAGCACCCTAAGGCACTTGACCACTAGTGCCAAGTACTTTTCTTGCCTACTCTTATCTTAGTTTTATAATGGTAAAAGCTCTCCCATACAATTTATAGTATTCCAATCCATAAGATAGTGACTAAAATCACATAACCAAGCAAAGAAGAACTCTTATTTAAAGTCACAATAAGAAGGCATCTTCCCTTCTATCTCTTTTAACAACTTTTTAAAACAATTAAAAACCTTAAGACAAAACATCCCTAACTCTAATAACAACAACCACTTAATCACATACATGACCTTTCAAAATGAAGAGGTTATACTACTCCCAATGGCCCTATCAATTATTAAGGTTTAGTAGATCAAGGCAAACCCTACTAAAAAGTATAAATTCTTGAAAGACTTTAGTCATTATCTTATGAATTGGGATACTATAGATTGTGTGAGAGAGCTTTCACTATTATAGAATTGAGACAAGAGTAGGCAATAAAAGCACTTGCCACTAGTGGTCAAGTGCCTTAAGGTGTTAGACGATAGGTCTTAAGAGAGTTATGTTGACTTGGTAATAAAGTATTGTCAAATAGATTATTGGTTGATTGGGCTAGTGCATTTCTTAGAGCCACATAACATGGTTAAATTGGCAGATAATTCAAAATGTAGGCCTATCTAACTTGAAGAGACTCAAGGGATAAAAGTAACCCTATTAAAAAGTATATATTCTTTAAAGGAATAATGTATGGGCAACCACTGGCCAATATGAAATTATTTCACGACAAACATAACATAATTGCTTAGAAGAAAACAAGCCCTTTCTTTAAGCAAAGGCACAACCAATTTATTGTGATATATTATGTGAAACATGCACTTAAATTCACCTTGAAGATACCCTTGTTCAACTTAAAAAGAGGGTCTTCTTATAATAACTTTGCTAGTGAAGGCACAAAGGCCTAAAAGGTGAGTATGCATAAAATAAAAGGGGACCAAAGGGAATTGCCACTATAAGATACTTTTTCAAAGTTGAGTGATGACCTTGAGATAAAGGAACCGTTGGAAGAACTAACCTTTGGTGGGAGCCAAAATGCATACTTGAACCACTAACCATTTTTTGTCGTAAGAAATCTAAACGGGAGGAAGGCCAATTAGTCAACTACAAGTATGAAAAAATGAAATAAGGTAAGAAGCACTAGAGAATACCTTTTGTGGCTAACATAGATCAATCACAACACAACAAGTTAAAAAGTATTAGTCAAAAGGAATTGAGCTATCACCCTAATAAGACCACATTTAGCTCATTTTACAAAGGGCATTAATTGCTATGTGGTGATTAATTTTTAATGTCAAAAGTACCTAGAGAATTAGCAAAGTTAAAGAGAACTACACATAAGTCCAAACCACGAGGGATGTACTAAAGAATAGGGAAAATAAAATTGAAGCAAAAAAATCAAACTTTTATTAATGAATACACATATTGTAACATTATTCAAATAAGCAAAAAGAAGAAAGAAATTACATAAAGAAAGAAATTACCCAAAAAAAAGGACAAATAAAGTTAATAGCCCACAACAAACATATTTAAAGGATCTAAGATGGAAATGTCTACCCCAAAAGATTCATTCTCTACCAGCCTACAAGCCATTACATGTATCTCAACGTGTGACGTGGTTAGTTTCTTAACCATATAAAGGACTAGGTGTGCCTTCACATTTTTATTTGCTTGAGCCTTAACTCTAAATATCTCTTAAGTGTGCTCTTCTATGGCAAAAAATGTCTAGGCTTCTAATTCTTTAATCCTTTTCTCTAAGGCCTTAATGCAATATTATTGCATAAAGTGCTAACTTGCTTCAAACCGTGAGATAAGTACTTAGCTTAGGTATCATACCTTTTTAAACTTAAGTGTTTCACACAAAGATAGGCCTTAATCTTACCTAAGTTCCTTTCCAAACTTTAACATACCATTACCAACACTATCATGCCATCAAGAGACCTAAACTTAGAATACCTAACTTCATTATATTGGTCAAATAAATGAAACTATACTTTTTGATACATAAGAACTACCGAAAGGCAAGTGATGGCTAGTCCATCGTCAGGCCACAAAAAGGTATAGTTTTAAATGATGAACAAAGGAATGGACAAATTAAGGATTTGGCTTAAAACATCCTAGTAATGATGCTAGGGAAGCATTGACAAATGACCAAAATTACCCCAAACAGAAGAGGCAACCACCCTTATGCGAACAATAAAAAGGCCTAAGATACAGGTAAAAGAGCATAGGAGTATATTTATGGGTAGATTATCAATGGCAAATGAAAAACCTACCTTGATATGGCTAAAGAAAGAGCTCGTGTCACAACATTGCTTACATGTCTAAACCTCAACAAACAATCTCTTGATCACAAATAGGCATAGGATAAAAAGAGACAATAGCTACAATAACAAGAGAGCATAATTGTCACTCACTAAAAGAACTCATAACCACGAGCTCTTTGGGCATGAAGGCTCTCACTTTTTCATTTTTGGAACAAATAGGGCTTTACATTAGCACATCCACCTCTATTGCAACTTTGCCTTTAGCCTATCTCAAATAGTAATAATATGCATGCTAACCCCAAGCGATGCCATTGGCCATCTAAGGTTGAGCACCCTAATAATCCTAAGGTCTTTTCCCCCTTAAAGTACTCTCATAACTACTTAAGCAAATTAAAAAAGTTGAGATCTTGAATTGTAAGGGTAAAATGGGTAACTAGATAAACACAAAGTGCTTTTTATAATCCTTAATCTTGTTTAAAGGAAGTAAGTAAAAGCTTAACTTCAACCCCTACTCAGCCACATTGGCTTTGGTGCATGATAGCAAAAACCATTAACATATCGACCAAAACCTAACCAATAAGATGTAAGATAGCTTATAATACTAGGATAAGTGTCCTATGAAACACACATTAACCATTTAAGGTAATCTATCCTAGAGCCAACTTATAATTTCCCAAGAACTCTATAATATCATAAAGCAAAGGAAGGCAAGTAGCAACTACCTCAAAAATCTTGATAAATATGGTTATATAACTTAAGGGAGCCTTGCATGCCCTCTTTTGTTTAATGAGAAGATATACCTTATACTTGATTGAAAGCATCTAGTGGATCACTTTTAGGTCCTCATGAGACCCATATAGTTTAGAAAACTCCATGTCGCACTCTACACTGCCACAAGAAGTGAGATCAAATGATCGACCAAGGTTTGTTTCATAGAAAACATATAAAGATTGACTAAAAATTGTGAAAAAAAATATAATATATATACACAACATTAAGAAGATGACCATCTAACTACATGACCATTAGAAAATTGAAAAATGAGACACTTCAGACATAGCCTCAACACTAATGATTATACCTCTTTTTTAAAAGAGGCAAGTGATAAGGGGGCCTATAATTAACCAAGGACTACCCTAAAATACGCCTAAGAAACCCCGTCATTAGGCTTGCACATGCACCATAGGGCTCACATAGACTTTAAAAACCCACTTTTCGAATTCATTCCACTAGATAAGGGACTTAAACCCCACTTAAGGGGAATGGCCCCACACTTGTCACATCACCTTTCAAATCTCACTCACTTTATTCAACCTAATAACATATGTAAAGACCAAACCTACTCCTATACAAGTTAATGACTCAATCTCTCTTATAAACCTAAGAACTCTTTATGCTCGTACTAACTTGATCATTAGAGTGCTAATACTAAAGTAACTAATCAAAATTGCTATAAGAATTCCCATATATGTGTCCTTAACTTAAACCCATATAGTTATTCTTAATTAAGAATTGTGAAAGAATTTGTTACATTTGTATTTTTGGCCCTTAAAATTAAAGAGTACCTATATAACAAATTAAAATCCATATTATTGTTATATGTTATTATAATTACCTTTCAAGGTTTCAAGTTGGTCGGAATAGATTATACCCTTAAGATTCACAAATTCATTAATTAAAGGCTTTTCCCCCTACTAAAAAAAAAAAAAAGCAATCATATTAGCGATGATTGTATTATAATGAGTAAAATCATGAAGTTACATTAGTGTCCAAAAGAAAAACAAAACAAAAAATCAGTGACTCTTATGATGATATTATATATCATTATGCCCATTTTCTTAAGTTGAGTAAGCAAATCGATAAACTATTACTCATCAGTAAAAATATAGAAGCAAATAAAATAGGAAACATAAAAATAGTTCAAAGTAGCAAAGTTAAGTACTTAAACCTTGGCTTTAACATTGTAATAATGTTGCTGCTCTCAACTCAAAGAGTAATGGAACTTTGTATAAGTGTCTTAATAAAGAAATGCAGCTTTACCTTCATTCCCATTTTACCTCTACCTTCGTTCATGTTTTTCTAGGTTATTTTTGCTTTCTATTTGAGAAAAATAAATAAAAATAAAAGAGAGATTTATCAAAAGAACTATTTTTAAGTTAAATGTGAAAAGGTTGGTGTTATGATATGATTAACAAACTTGATAGATTTTAATAAATTTGGGTTAAATTATAAAGTAATGGTTGAATAAAATTGAAATTAGATAATGATATTGTCAAAATAAAATACTTAAATATATAAAAATTCTTTAAAACCTAATTTTTAGGAAATTTGTCATTACATATGAAGAATTTAAGTTTGATTAAAATCTTTTTAACCTCTTAATAGTCTTTTTTTTTTTTAAGAAAATTAAGTCTTTATAAATTTAAAAATTTTGTGCACATTAGTAAAATTAGAATAAAGTAACAATTTTCTCTCACTTAGACAAATACCATATTGTATTAAGTTATAACCCACTCTTTTAAGGTATTATATACATGTTTATATTACAGAAAGATTACTAACCAATTTTTATATTGATTCATAAGAATTAATGCACAAATTGGGTTACATAAAAAAAATTAATAAAATCATTTGTAAATCACTTATACACTAGGAAAATAGCATACATAGAAAAGGAATTAATCTAAGTTCTTACACCAAAAAGTGATGCCCTCAAATTAATTCATCTTTATTATTTTATTGCTTATTTAATTCAGAGGGTATAAATTTGTAGGAAAAATAGTCAATTAAATAACATTATATTGCAACAAAAAGTAAATTAACAAAAAGAATATTGTATTTAAAGTGTGTTAGACACTGTCTTTAAGGATAAATTCTACCCTGGTAGACAAATTGTCCTATTGTAATAAGTTATAGTAGTTATCTTCCTAGGATACAACAAACTTTCCTAGTAATGTACACTTCAAATATTAAGGAAAAAGAAATAACTAAATATTTTGTTTAACTTAGTAGTATATCATAAATTATTGATAATGTTGTCTTCTTAACTTCCAAGAGTAAGAGAAAGACTATATTATATTAGTCATGACTTAATAACTCATAATGTAAAATAATATTGAATATAAATTTCAACGATAATAAATAGTTAGTATTATTATAATCCATAATTGTTAACATTATTATGATCCATATTGTTTAGTAATGGATAGATAATAACTAGTCCAATAGTCGTATAATGACTAGTTTATCAATTATATAATTAGTCTAACAATTATAAAATAATTAGCTTAATAATTACAAAAAGACTAGTTGACGAAGTTTAAAAATATGATAATTGGTTTTCAAAAATACACTAATTTACAACAATTTCCTATTATTTAAAAGACTGATTCTATTAGATTAAATAATGAGAATATAACACATCATTTTTTGTACCTTTTGAACTAAATAATGGTGAAATAAAAATGTCTATGAACCATAACTTCGTAATGAATAATAATAAACTCACTTTCATATTAAATTTTCTATGAACCAAGGACTAGGGTGCACAAATTTTGATATTCAAAAGAATTGTGAAATAAAAATTTTTGTGAACCATAACTTCTTAATAAATAACCATGAACTTACCTTTATATTATATTCTCTAAAATCATACTATTTAACTTGGGCATTATTAAACCATATGCACGTATAGTTTATTTTCATGAAAACTCTAGAGATCTTAATTAGCATCTTATAGGAATGGCCTTACTCCACTCTTATAGTTGAATTTATTGAGTGTGCATTTTAGTTACATACCACCTATAAAGTTATAAAATTTATTAAAAGTATAACTTAAGCTCAAATTTTGGAATCATTACATTATCTACACAATAAGAAGAGACTTTACAATTTTAATAGTGCATACAAGATCAATCGGTGACTTGTTATAATTCATATGAACCTATTTGAAGGGACCTCCTATCATATAGATTAGGTTCCATCACTCTTAACCATTTTCTATAGGTATTAGGTTTATTCCCCTCAATGGAATTTACATTAGCTTTTTGCTTAGTAATTTAGTTAGAGGATCATCTCAATTTATCTTTGACCATACAAAACCAAGTGATATCATTATATTACTTAATTGTTTTAATAATTCACATATAGACAAATATGTCTATTCTTTCTATTATATGGCATGTTCATGAGTAATAAAAACTTAACTATCATAATACATCAACACTTATAGTGTCAATTTCACCTATAATGAAATATTCAATAAATAAAAAATTGATTACCTAATTTGTCTCCATATTAGCCATCTTTAAGGCTACAAATTCAAAATTCAAAGTAGATTGAGTAATAATCATTCATTTATCAGGCTTTTAAACCTTTACTTTACTTTTGAAGGTGAACACATCTCATATAAATCAAAGATTGAATTACCATTGTTATACTCTTCTAATATAACAAAAATTCACTTTAAAATATATTATAATTAGTTATAAGTATGAAACTTATAGTCCAAACCAATGCCCCTCAAAGGTAGATTAGCATACCTCTAATAACAATTATAACTTGTTGCATTACAAGTGTTAGCTAGTTCTCACAATTATATCTTACAAATCCAAAACATCCTTTTTTTTTTTCATTTTTCTTAAATTGCATCAATTTTTGTTGACTATGTAATATAAAATTAGCACAATGATATAATAAATAGTATTTGCAAAATTCAATAACTATCAAACTTAGGTTCAAGGACCATCCTAACTATTGTCTAGATGAAAATTTGCTGATAACCATATATTTTAGCATAAGAAATTAATAGGTATTAGTCAAATGAAACCTTGCTCATCAACTATGAGTTTACATGTCATCATACTTGCTCCCGAAATATTTCTTAAGCATTTAGTATAGATTCTAAAGAGTCTTAAGTTTAACACAATATAATCTCATGGAATTATAATTTTCACCTTTAAATCGATCTTATTGACAATTAACAACTTGTAATATCTTTTTTCAACAAATAAAAGTTAGCTTAATAGATGAATGGTAACCAACATAAATTTAATCAAAAAATATCATAAAACTACTATAATATATCCAATTTGCATATTTAAATATAAGCATCCATCAACTCAAAAACATAGACATAAATTTACCTACACACACATATATATAGATAAAGTATAAGACAATAATGGTTTATAGGTCAATTCCCTATATGATAAAGACTTTTTAACTTTCTTTTGTCTAAACTAGAAAGGATTCATAACCCTCAAACTATCAAATGTAAAACTAAAATGACATATGTTTTTTAAGGATGTTATGCACTTAATTCGAGAATATATAACATATCGTGTAAAAATATTATTTTTTTCATCTATTGTAACGTAAATATAATATTCAAACATTTATGGTATTTTGTTTTACCAATTAATGGGCTCGACATTTTTTAAGTGCCTTCTCAAAATAAGGTTATGTAAGACAGAGCATCCCTTTTTTTTAATACCTATCAAACTTTCTTTAACTTTGTTATTAAATATTCTTGCAAGCTTGGCAAATTGTAGAGAAGCAAAAGTTGTAATTAGCTCTTAAACAAGAAGTATCATCATTCCATTAGAATTAATATCACTCACAAAAAAATTAACATCAAAATTAATGGAATGCTTGTGATATTCCCATTTCCAAACAATATGATATTACCAAATTCAATGCAAATTATCTTTCCTTGATATCATGTATGATATTCACTAGAGAGAAGAACACACAAAACAAGCAACAAGAATTTTTAAATCTAAAATATGTCCAATTCAAAGTTTAATAAAGTATAAAATTGTATCTTCATGTGTGCATATGATAGTTGACATATCCACAAGTGTTTACACATAACACGGGCATCAAATAATCCTCTTGATATAATTGAAATTTAAAGTTAATTCACTTGTAAATCACAATCTATCTCAAATTGAAAGAAGACATTTGCATACAATTAGAAAGGTCACTAATTAGTATACCAAAGAAGATTACATGCTTTAAGATATAAAGTGTAAAAGTAACCACATAAATTATTAATATTATAATAATATGAAAATTTAGAATCTTACCATAAATGGAACTATAATTAGGATTAGTCATGTAAAATAAGAAAAATTATTTTTAAGATTGTAAGAAAAATAATCAATTAAATAACATAATATTGTACAAAAAATAAATTAATAAAAAAAATATTATGTTTGAAGTGTACTAAGTATTGCCCTTAAAAATAGTTTTTACTCTCATAAACAAATTATCATAATACAATATGTTATAATAGTTATCCTCTACAGATATAATAAAAATTTTCTCTAATGTACAGTTTAAATAGTGAAATAATAAAAATAATTTAATATTATAATTAATCCAATAGTATATCATAAATTGTTAATAATGTTGTCTTTTTAACTTTTAAAAGTAAGAAAAAAAGACTAATTTATATTAATGATCACTTAATAATTTATAGTGTAAAATAATATTAAATATAAATTTTAACAGACACATTAGAGAAAAATTTTATTAATATTATTATGATTTATAATAACTAATATTATTATAATTTATAATAATTAGTAATAAATAAATAATAATTAATTTAATAATTATATAATAGTTAATCTAATAATTATAAAATAATTAATTAACTAAATTTAAAAATATGATAATTAGTGTTTGAAAATACACTAATTTATAACAAAATCTACCTTGATTGATAAAAATGGCATGTCGTTGACCGGCAGTAGCTTTGAGCAAAGTATTCATAATAAATCTAACAATATATTAGGAGCATTTTTTTTAATTTTTATCTTGCTTCCTAATTTTCTTCTATTTTCATAAGGCGCTAAGGTGTCCGAAAATAACTTACAAGTTTTAATTTTGAAGGACCAACTTAAAGGTTCACATCCGGAGATAAAAAAAAAAAAGTCACCGTGGAAGAAAAGGTAATAACATTGGGATGTGAAAATCCTCGAACATCAAAAAACTAATTGGGGAACGGAATTGTTAAACAGGGTAATAAATCTTGACCAAAACAATACAGCAGGCCACGAAAAATGTCACAGGTCGGGGTGTTGTTTCTGAGGGAAGAGGGATTGAGAAAGGCACATGGGAATAAAACGCCAACAAGCAAGAAAAAACAATATCAGCTCTCTTGAATCTTTAATAACACAAGTGCTCTTCCTATTCATCAATCAAGGATAGACAAACAGAGGATAGCTGGGCATATTAAGCTTGACCATGTGGGCTATTCTTTTGGCTTCTGATTTTTGCTCAAGCAATTGCAAGACCTCCTCCTCCTGAGCAGGGAATTCAGGCAACTTTTTGCTTGGAAAACACGGAATGTTTAGTCCACAAACGTTATCATTATTATGGCGTCGATGAGCAAAAGTAAATGTACATTTATGAAGACCCGAGCAGTCGACGGGGAAGAAGAGAAGGTGGAAAGGATGTTCACCATCTGTATTTTGTAGCACTTATTGACAGGAGATATTCAAAACTATCAAAGCAACAATTTCACACAATCCAAGAACGAATTTTGTATAGCAGGCACCAAACCATGGCTATTGTCATAAATTATCCTGCATCAGATGTTTTAACTTGAAATTTAGTACCTTACCAGGAATCACAATGTCTCCAGGTGCAAGCACAGAAAGTGGCCGTGCTGCATCTACATCTCTTGATGGGAAGAGAAGCTACAACAACAATACACTAGACACCAAATTAGGATACCACAACAAAATGCCTGAGCTTCGCACACAAATATTTGTGATTAGGACCGCGAATGTTCAATTTACGAATGCTGACCTGAATGGGAGCATCAAATGATTTTGCAGTGCTAACCATGATAGGAGTGAAGAAAACCCAGAAAATACCGTACCCAAAAAGTCCAGCCCACAAAAACGTTGGAATGAAATCTAATTCCGGACCCTTGGACCATTAAATTCACCTCAGAAACTCACCTTCGGATCCTGAATGAGATGAACCCGTAGTAAGGATAAATTTTTCCAAATTTTTTCCCTAATTGAAATAAAACTCTAAAACCCTTTTGATTACAAAGTATCTTAATAGTCTTAAAAATAAATAAATAAATATTTCTCTTAAATAGATAATATATAGAGAATTTAAATTTAATTTAAATTATTTTAATCTCTTTATAGTCGTTCTTTCAAAAAGAAAAATAAAAATTTTAAATTTTTAAAATTTTGTACCGTTATAAAAAGAGTAATCTACAAAATTTAGGAGAATAAAATATTTTTTACTTAGACAAATATTATGTATAGATATAGATTAGTTAAAATAAAAAAAAGTTAGACCAATGATAGATTGTATTGGGTCTTGGAGTTGAAAAAGAGTCCTTTTTGTCTGCCATCGCAGGCTGTTGCATTACTTCCATTTTGGTTGCTTGAAAAATGAAAAATGGTGGGAGTAGGCAGGTGGGGTGGTGGGGGCATTGCTGGGCCTTGATACGAGGCCAGACTCTGTTGTGAAAGGGGGCCCTTAGGCCAAGTACGGTCCATTACATGTTCGTGTTCATTAGGGTTGGGCTCTTGTTGTGGACCCCATCATGGATGATAGTTGTACGTTGAACGACACGACGAAACACACAGAGAGGGAGAGAGAGAGGGGGGGCCTCCGTAGGGTAGGGTTTAAAGGTGGCTTATGCAGTCTCCATTCCTCCTCCCACTCTGTTCTTTCCTTTTGTTTTTTTTTTTTTCTTTTTTTTGGGGGGGTGTGGTTTGGCAGTCTCTCTCTCTGTCTAACATCAGGTTTATCACTACTTTCAAATCTTCTCTCACCTGCCTTCCAATCTATCCCTGTACTCAGGTTCCTTCCTTCACAACCTGATTGGATATAGTTAGTTTGAAGCAATGTCCAGCCAGTAGTCTATCAAATCAAATCCACTTGTCAACCGGCGAGAAGCCTTTTTTTTTGTCTTGGGGGGGGGGGAAGGGGGGCGGGAGAGGGGGCTGAAGCCATCATGTTGAGTAAGTTGGCCAAAAGAGCTGATCCTAAGGAGTTCAAGCTTTTATTGAATTATAACATTCTCTCTCATCAGGGTCTGACCCTTCCCGAGAAAGCCAGGCCGTCTAGGCCGCAAACAGTTGTAAATTCTTCACACCCATTTGTGGATTTATTCCGGTTTGGTGTGTTTCCGTATCAAAATGGGAAATTGAGCGAACCACCAAGTTTGTGTAATTTGAAGAATTCTTTTGGTGTCTCCCCCTTATTCAAAGGCTATGCCACTGCAGCTGCGCAGGCAATTTCGTCAACAGATGAATCTGAGTTTTCTGGGTCTGATGAACTGCCAGAATTGATTGAGGAAGCGAACAAAAACCTCCAGAAAGTGGAGTCCCAGTTTAGACGGCCACAACCAAAGAGAATGGTGGCGGGTATGGGTTCGGCAAAGTACTATATGCTTAAAAGGAGGCAAATAAAGATGGAGACAGAGGCCTGGGAAGAGGCTTCCAAGGAGTACCAGGAATTGCTCATGGACATGTGTGAGCAGAAGCTTGCACCCAATTTGCCTTATATGAAGTCCTTATTTCTTGGTTGGTTTGAGCCTCTGAGGGATGCTATTGTTTCTGAGCAGGAATTCTGCAGGAATGATATTTATAGATCCCATGCACAATATTTTAATCAGTTGCCCGCTGATATGATGGCCGTCATTACCATGCATAAGTTGATGGGGTTGTTGATGTCCAATGGAGAGACTGGGGATATTAGGGTCGTTCAAGCTGCTTGTGCGATTGGTGAAGCAATTGAACATGAGGTAAGTAATTTTTAATCCGAAGGTTTTATGGTAGATTACACTGTAGCATTTTGCGATGAATCTTTTGTTTTGTTTTCAGTACATTTATACGATCTACAAATTTTGTTAGGAGAGCATAACTCCATAAGGGAATGAGTAATAGAGCAGATTGAAGTCATCCTTCTATAAGAGAAATCAATTCAGAGTAGCTAGAACAAGAAGCATCTATCATCAGGAGAAAATAAAACATGCTGACGTCTTTGGAGATACTGCGGATGAAACAATGTGAAAATTCCAGTTTATTCAGCAGCATAAAGATGCCGAGTAAATTGTCCTATCCCATGAAAAAGGAAAATTAAAAGCAGCTACATAGATATATGTTGGAGGGAAAATTCAAGGTTGCTGGTGATTTGAACTCGGTAATACTGTTAATAGGGTATAAAACTTAGGGTTCAGGGTCAAAGGAAATAAGTTGCATTATTTGTAGAGCATTTTTATTTTTATTGTTGAAGAGTAACTCATTTAGGGATATACATAGAAACATTTATATCCTTTTTTTTAATTTTTTCTATTCTTATTCCAATGGACAATTGAAATAAAAATCAAGCATTAAGCCCAAAATTTCAGGGCATCAATGGTTTTCAAAATCACAAGGGGTGAGCAGATGTGTAAATAGCAAACCTAGGCACAATTTGATCTTTTTCTTGAAACTTTTACCAAATTTTTTGTTGGTATTATTGTTTAAGTTCTAAAAAGTAATTTGGTAAAGTTTGGGGTTGCTAAAATTTTTTTTTTTTCAGGTATTTCTTATCTTACTTTTTGCCCTCATTGACATTGGTTTGGTCATCTGCTGGGCTGTAACTTTCATGTTCTTATCCACATAGCATCATAGATGACTACTTGTTTAGGACCTATTATGCCTCTATAGTTGCTTTACTAGAATTGCCATCAATTTCCTGCCATTTTTTATATTGAGAGCTTATGAATAATCATCTCCTATTGGATCAGGCTAGGATACACAAGTTTCTTCGGAAGACAAAAAAGGAAAAATGTGGAGAAGACAAGGACCTTGAAGGTGAATCTAATGTTGAGACTGATGAACGAGAGAAACAAGCAAAAGAAAAGGAGAAACTGAGGAGGAAAGTGAACACACTAATGAAAAAGCAAAAGGTCCATCAAATAAGGCAACTAGTCAAGGGTCAGGATGATTCGATGCCCTGGGGTCAAGAAGCCCATGTTAAGGTTTGTGATGTCAGAGGTTCTTGATTTTGAAGTTGCATTCTTATTTCAGAGTTTACTCTAATGATTTTACATCCCAGGTTGGCTGCCGCCTAATTCACTTGCTGATAGAAACAGCTCATATACAGCCTCCGGTTGATCAATTAGGAGATTGTCCGCCTGATATTCGCCCTGCATTCATGCACAGATTAAAAACTGTCACAAAGGAATCACAGTGAGAAAGACTCTCTGTTTAATTTAATTGCTCTCTCTCTCTCTCTCACTCAATGAGTTATTAATTTAATTTTGTTCTTTTTTTCTTGGATAGGAAGCATAGTAGGAGATATGGTGTTATAGAGTGTGACCCACTTGTCCGTAGAGGGCTTGAGAGATCTGTATGTAATAAGTTATCCTCTAGAAATTACTTACAGTAAATATTGTGGGTTTAAAATTCCTATTCAATAAAATTAATAGTTCATATATATGTCTAATGATTAACTGATTCTATCTTTCAATTCAGGCCAGGCACATGGTGATCCCTTATATGCCAATGCTGTTGCCTCCTTTAAACTGGACAGGGTATGCAATCAAGCTATAATTATGTTTCTAAGACATTTCTATGAACCACGTCTACTTGGTTCTTACTAATATAAAAATGTTTGTAACCAGAAATATTTCAGATGCAAATTAATATCATGCTTGCTGCTGGACACTATCTCAGTTTGTCTCTCAAGCTTTACTTGAGATGACAAGCTTGGTGTTTCTTTGTTGAGTGATACAAGTAAAACTAGCTAGATTTTCAGCTTCATTAATCTGTGTGGCCTTTGCTTTTTTAATTTGCTAATGTTTTGTTAGGTATGATCAAGGTGCATACTTGTTTTTACCATCCTTTGTTATGCGAACACATGGATCAAAACTACAGCGTGAATCAATTAAAAGGGCTTCAAGAAAGCAATTGGACCCTGTTTTCGAGGTTGACATCAATAGTTTGGTTGATTTTGTTTTGATTTTGATGTTAGCTAGCAAGCTGATTTTAGGATTGGTTATTGCTGGCGAGCTTGGTGCCAAAACTTGTTAGCTGGTATGCTAATGTTGTTATGGTTCCGTGAATCAGGCCTTGAATACACTAGGAAATACCAAATGGAGAGTAAATAAAAGGCTACTTTCCATAGTTGACAGAATTTGGGCCAGTGGAGGTCGACTTGCTGGCTTGGTGGATTGTGAAGATGTGAGTTATATGTTTACATGTATAGAAGAAGAAACTTTTCCTTTTTAGTTGGTTTACCTTCCTTTTCTCTTAGAAAATAAAGTTTCTGTGTTTCCATGACATTCTTTTGCACTATTTTCACTTATTAAAATATCCAATTATAAGTTGTGCTGGCCTTTTATTTATATTCTCTTTTTAGCCTCCTTTTAACTTATTTTCCTTGTAATTGATGGTTATTATTTATAGGTTCCTCTGCCTGAGAAACCAGATACAGAGGATGAAGCAGAAATTCGAAAATGGAAGTGGAGGGTGAAAAATGTGAAAAAGGAGAATAGAGAGAGACATTCTCAGCGGTGTGATGTAGAACTTAAACTTGCTGTAAGAGGCACTCCTTCCTACATGAAATAACCAATGTTTTATGCTTTTCTAGCTGGCTTTTTTAAGTATCATCAATTGACTCAGGTGGCTCGAAAGATGAAGGATGAGGAGGGTTTCTACTACCCTCACAACATTGATTTTCGAGGTCGGGCTTACCCCATGCACCCTTATTTGAATCATCTAGGCTCTGATATGTGTCGGGGCATCCTGGAGTTTGCAGAGGGGCGCCCTCTTGGGAAGTCTGGTTTATGCTGGTTGAAGATACATTTGGCAAACTTATATGCTGGTGGTGTGGACAAATTGTCCCTCGAGGGGCGAATAGCATTTTCTGAAAATCATTTGGATGATATTTTTGACTCTGCAGACAGACCTTTGGAAGGTCGATGCTGGTGGTTAGGGGCAGAGGATCCTTTCCAATGCTTGGCAGTGTGCATTAATCTCTCAGAAGCACTGAGAAGCTCCTCCCCTGATACCACTATTTCCCATTTGCCTGTTCATCAGGTAATTTAATTTTGCATAGTCAAGGAAATATGTAGCAGGTCAACAATAGTGAATTGACTTTTCATATTGTTCTAAGAAGATGGGAGACTATCAGATATAATCTGTCCTTTTGATAAATGCTGTAACATTGTTCTGATTCTTCATTTTTCCAGGATGGTTCATGTAATGGCTTGCAACACTATGCTGCCCTTGGAAGGGACAAGGTAATTTACTTGTTGTATTGTGTTAGTCAGCTGCTGCATGCCAAACTTGACAATAAATATGTTCTTATGTGGACGACTGTAACTTGTTGAATACAATAGTCCTTGTTTCATGATATATGCTAGTGGGTTTCAACCCAAGGAAAATTTGTGACCGTGTATTTTCATGCTCTGTTTGATTGGAAAATTGTCAATTTTCTGTCACGATGTGAAATTTTCTCATATTTCTCACATCTTTCTTAAATTTTTGAAGTTAGGGGCTGCTGCTGTAAATCTTGTTGGATCAGAGAAACCTGCTGATGTTTATACAGGAATTGCTTCCAGGTAGGTGCTACTCTATGCACTATTGGTTAGGCCAGAAGGAAGCCCTTTTATCCCATTTAATTTAGGTCTGCCTCTTTTTAGGATTATGTTCTTTTTGGGCTTGAGTTTCATGAAGTGAGGCTGGCAGGTAAAGACAAACTATAATTTTACTCTTCTTTTTGGGGGAGGCACAGGCACAATTATAATGTATCAAGAAGCAAATCTGATGATTAACATCCCATGTAAGACTGGGTGCAGGAAAAACTCTTTTTTTGCCCCTACGTCTAAAAACTTGCTACACTAATATTGATGCCACAGGGGTGTGAAGAGGAGGGAAGCAACCTGATTTGTCTGCCAAAGGGAGTCTAAATGACAAATATCAAGAATGAATAACAAGATTTGCTTATGTTGGCAATAATCACCATAGATCCCACTAATAATGAAAATTTATCTGATTTCAATCATCCTATGCCAAAACAGTTGGACTGAATTTACTGTTTCTTTATAGTTAAACAGAACTATTGGGTAGTTTTTATTTTAAGATCTCTGTCATGCATCTGCAAAATGTAGCTTTTATTCTCTCTGAAGCAATGCTGATTAGCCTTAGATTTGTCTGAAAGTAATGATCTGAAGGCAATTGTTGTTTTGATGTAGAGTTCTTGACATCATGCAAAGAGAGGCAGAAAAAGATCCTTCCACTTATCCACAAGCATTGCATGCGAAACTGTTAATCAATCAGGTTTAATCCCTTCTAATGCTTGTCAACGGTGCTAAATGCTGTAAGATTACATTTGACTTGCTAAATTAATGAGGGAAATTCTATGGTGATCTTGTTTTTTTGGAGAAAGTAAGTCCACGTTGTCTTTTGTAAGCATTGGATATGCTTGTATTTTCTTCTGTTTGAAAAACTTTCATGCTGCTTGTCACCTTATATAACAGTTAAAAAGGACAAAGGCTAAGTCACAATAGAAGGCACCTAATAATGAACATGTAATTTTTATTTCAATTAGTTGGTGCAGGTAGGTCATAGCCACATTTACTTTGGTCATACCTTTGGGAGACTTCCTAGAGATTATTGCTAAATTTTTTTTTATCATAAATTAGGTGGACCGGAAATTGGTGAAGCAGACGGTGATGACATCAGTGTATGGTGTCACTTATATTGGTGCCCGTGACCAAATCAAGAGGAGGTTAAAAGAGCGTGGTGCCATTACAGATGACAAAGAACTGTTCGCTGCATCTTGCTACGCAGCCAAAGTAAGCAAATTAAAATGGATTATGGTTTGTGTGTCTTTGTGTGTCAGTAATCAAGGATTAAACTAAGTATTTCCTTGCAGACCACGTTGAAGGCTTTAGAAGAAATGTTTGAAGGTGCCAGAGCTATCATGGGCTGGCTTGGTGATTGTGCAAAGGTTTGTTGGTTTTATCCTGCATCTAATTTGCTTAGCAAAAGAGATTTCAGATGTGTGATTACTTATAATGCTGCTTACCATACTTTTATGCATCTCTATGTAGTATTGCATTGTTCTAATTTATATTATTTAATTAACTTCAGTTGGTGTAGTTCTTTCGTTTCATTTGTTGGCCACTTTTGATGCTAAATCATAGTTTGATCCCAATTTCCTCATGTTTATGTGCTGAATCCCATCCGTGGGAGAGCACTGTACTTCAAAGTCTACTGAGGTTTCTCTGTGCACTGAATTGGTGACTGATCAATGCTGATGGTATAACAATCTTTGTTGATTGACCTGCACAAACTGCTTAAACCATCTAAAGTGAGCCATGTAAGCTTGCTATTGACAAAACCATAACACTTAGGTTTGAAGGTTTGGTTTTGGATGTCAAAGTTAAAAGCTGCTACTCAACTGAAACTGCACCACTTATATGTGTGTGTGTGTGTGTGTGTGTGTGTGTGTGTGTGTGTTAAAAAGCCCCATTTCAATTAACAGGCCAAATCTACATGGACCAACATATTTTTATTATGCTAATGGATCCTATTGTAAACAAACCAAAATAAACAGTTGTTATATATGTGCTTATGGTACAAGATCATGGCAAGTGACCAAAACAAAATCTAGTTCAATAACCATTGGAATTGCACAAATCGAATTGCATTTGACCGATGCAGTTTGACTGATTTTATGCCGTGCTTTGACTTTTGTGTGGTTCCTGCGTTGGGGAAACCTCCATCAACAGTTTAGTTTGGAATGAGCTCATTAAGTGCCCAAAGTGGAATATTGGACAGTCCTACCAGATTGACTACTGATTGGTAGATATAGTTTGAGTTGTACAGCCATTGGCATCTAGTTCTGTGATGCCATCTTGAAATCTCAGCAGATATGGATCATCTAGTAAGCTCCTACTCTAATTCAGGATTTGTTAAAACTGGTCAAGTGCTATAGTATACATTTCTCATTTTGGTATTCTGTTCTTGCTAATTGTATGTTTGTATTGCAAGAAACATGGACAAGGTCTTTACAACCATTACCAAGTTGCATCTGGTGAATCTAAATTTGTCAACAATGCCATCCTCGTCCTATACTTTTAGTATTATAGAGATTTTGTTAACCTCTTGGCTCTTGTAATTGTCTAACTTCAAACATCATCCAAGTTGCATCTGGTGAATCTAAATTTGTCAACAATGCCATCCTCGTCCTATACTTTTAGTATTAGATAAGTCATCATCTTAATTTGAGTTTTTCTTGGCCTATGCTAATGCAATATAGTTTATTTAGCTAGGTATTACATAATTCTACTGTGATCTAACTAATCTTCTTCCCAGACTAGTCAAGGTCTGCTACATGAATTCTTTTCCCCTGTTTCTGCATTAACTATTTTGTCATGGATAGGATGCCTTCTGCCTGAAGTATTTTCTGACAATCTTGTCTAAAGTTCCTTTTGGTCCCCATATGTGGTATTTCATTTTTCAGTGTTTTTTAGTCCAGCATCCAGCATGGTTGCTTTTATTCTGGGGTTCTTTGTTCGCAAGTTTAGAGTCTGTGCATGTGCTCAAATTTGGCCAAAACAACATGCTTTTTGGCACTTCCAATGGCAAATGGGGATGGTTGGGGTTTGGGTTAATCGTTGCCCATGGTATTCTTTATATATCGGGAGTCTGTGGCTCTTAGCTTAATATGTCTTCTAAACTTTGAACATGTTCAGTCTAGCTTTCTTATAAACTATGGCATCCTAGTACATGAGGTTCCTACACTACAAGACCTGGGGAAGGGTTAAATGTATACAGTTTTACCTTTAATCTCACAAAGAGACTGTTTTCACAACTCAAACCTATGTCATCCAGGGCACAGAGTAACCTTGTGTTATACCAGGGCTCATCCTTCTTTTTACTATCCTACGTTTCTTTATTATACATGCTAGCAAACATCTGTGGCTCGTATTTTAACAAGCCTTCTGAAATCTGAACTTTTTCACTCTACTTTCACAACTGCATATTTCAAGAGCAATGCTACAGTACATTGATGACTTCTAAAATGTAACATAAACAGGTGATAGCTTCAGAGAACCAGCCTGTGCAATGGACCACTCCTCTTGGACTTCCTGTTGTGCAACCCTATCGACAATTGGGAAGGCATCTTGTAATGTTCTAAGAAATTAATCCAATGTAAAACAAAATCAACACTTTCCTCTTATTTGTCCCTAAATTGATATTTCTTATTATGCACAGATTAAAACATCCCTTCAGGTGTTGGCATTACAAAGAGAAACTGACAAGGTACATTATTTGACCTCTTGCACATTTTGCTATTCACAATCTTTGCCATGAGGCTGTAACTTACTGTTTTCCATACAGGATGTGTTTCTTCCCCTTTACCCTGAGATCTTGTGTTTTGGAAGGAAAACAAAAAATAAATGTTTGTGATTTGTGACTGGTTAAAAAGTAGCTTCATGCTATGCTGATTAAAATTTTTCTTGATTGGCACAGGTCATGGTTCAGAGACAAAAAACAGCTTTTCCCCCAAATTTTGTTCATTCACTTGATGGTTGCCACATGATGATGACTGCTGTTGCCTGCAAGAAGGCATGTATGAACTTTGCAGGTTTGTCCTTGCCTGATGGCATTGTTCCTCTCTCAGAGAAAGCGGTGATTTACTTCCATCTCTGGATTATCTAACTTTCTGTTTCAATCTACAACCACAGGAGTTCATGATTCATATTGGACACATGCATGTGATGTTGACCAAATGAACCATATACTCAGAGAAAAGTTTGTTGAACTCTATGAGGCGCCAATACTGGAAAATGTAAAGTATCTTTATCTATACTATTTGAGTTCCCCTTGAGAATTCTCAAGTAGTTTTCTGTATTTATTAGAATGGTTATATATATTGTTTCACTTGTTTGGCCCGTTACTTTCTGCTATGAATGAGGTGTAAGTATAAGATGGCCATGCTGCTGGTTAGATATATCATTTCATCTGTTCTAATGGTATGTCATTTCTTTGGCTGGTGGCATGTGTATTGAGTTGTTATTCTTCATTATGTTAGATCATTAGTTCAAATTGATAAGAAACTTTATTAGCATCTAACCTGCACCTACGCCTGGCATTCTCTCGAAAGGAATGACTTCTTAGTTTGATAAAAATGACCCTAGGAGGTCTAACCATTGTTAAAGCACCTAAATAGAAGGGGAAAATGAGGACTACTTACTAATTTCGTATGCTCTCTTAAAGCCAATTTCTGGATGATGATATGTGACCCTGGTAGTGCTGTTTGGTATCTTCAGAGCCCTGTTTAAAGAATCTTAGCTTTTTATTTACAATGTTTATTGATAATTGAAATGTTTGGATTCTTAAATTTCAGGCCTTTTGAACATAAAATATTGTGTCTGCTATGTATATGGTAGTAGAAGGGTGGACCTTAGTTTAACAGTAATGTTACATATTTTCGGCCTCCGCACAAACCCCACAACACAAGAGCCTTGTACACTAGGATGCCCTTTTTTCATGTTTATAGTGCTGACTTCAATGTTTCCGTTTTATTTGCAGTTGCTGAAGGGTTTTCAGAAGTCATTTCCTAAATTGAAATTTCCTCCCATACCCGAGCGAGGGGACTTTGATCTCAGAGATGTTCTGAAATCTGCCTATTTCTTCAACTAGATTCAGCCAGAGTGTATTTTTGGCAGTCACTAAAGATTGTACCGGGCCATTCATAACAAAGGTGGCAGAAGATTTTGTATTTATTTATACGTGGCACAGGTTTGTGAAGATAGGTGCCATGGAGCCTTCACCACATTAAGCAGCAAAGGTTGAGAAGAGGAGCAACTCGAGGTGTATCCTGCCATTTAATTGGCATCCAAAGGATGCTTTTGTATAACATGACAAAAGGAAATGAATTTAACTATTGGCATGAGTTATTCTTCAGCTTCCGTTTCCTCCCTATTCTGGTCCTATTTTTCGGGAGGAGGACGCAAAGAAAGAAGGATGAGACAAACGTGGAGATACACTGGAAAGAACTGCTCCAGTTTACCGTGCAGCAAGTTGCGGTAAGTGATGCGGAGCAGAAGGGAATGAAATCAAAGCTTTGGAATTCAACGCCCTGTTAATAGTTGTTTTAAAGAGGTGAGGAAGGATGAAGGCTTCGGTGCCCTCATCGTTGCTGTGTATGCATCTATAGACCTCGGCATTTCTATACCGGCTCAGAAAGTGGGTGGCTTAGCAGATTGCCGCGCTTTCTATGAAGGTTCTGATATCTTTTATGTCTGGATTGATTGTGATTTCTTTCTGCTGCTGTACAAAGGCCATGTCGAATATGATGAGAAAAAATAATGCAATTTTCCTTTTTTTTTTTGATGAGCCGAAAATATTAGTAATAGAATTTGGAGTTTTTTCAGTACTTTGGACGCTTTACCATTTCTCGGGCCAAGCAAGTCAAATTGTTTGACTAAGAGAATTGTGTTGGGAAGTCCGCCATTATTTTTCAACAAGAAACACAGACGCTTGCCTACCGTAGCGGCTCGTCCGTCACAAGATGCATATGAGAATGATATTCTGGTCTTTTTCAGAAACGGGTACATTTCATTTTACCATCAAGAAGATGCATATGGGAACTAGAGTCAAAAGAGAGGGGAACCCAGAACTGCAAATACCTCCAGTGAGATAAACCAACATCACTGGAAGCGATGTTCCTTCTGTGTGTATTTTAACTCATAGGGTTTAGAATTTGAATTCTAGACCTCAGTCTAACAGCTCAGGGCACTTTTGATGTTGTAGATATGCTACCATATTCTATAGTTTGGTGATATTTGTCGATTTAACGAAGTTTTCAAGTTTATTCTTTTCAAATGATGAAACTTAATTCGTGTGGCATGCCCAGCATAAAAAGAGTACGAGACAGAGATGGAACACCCTCCCTAACACTCATCCCTCCCCGATGAGAAAGAAGTGAAAGTAGAATATGCACCCAAAAATAAATAAATAAATAATGACTGCACCTTACTTCTTGGAATTGACCTCTGAAATTGAGAAAGCAACATTAAACCAAATCCAAATGCAAGTTTTAATACCCCTCCAAGCCCCACTAAAGCTGACTGAGTCTCCTTCTTTTGCACCCGTTTACTTTCTTTGCCAAGTCATTATCAATATTGACTGATTCAAAACAACTGAAATATATGGATCCTGCTACATATGATATCCAGACTCATACCAGGAAGGCATTTGAGTAAGCTGCTTCTCCAGGTTTTGCAGATCAAGTCAGGTGCACGAACCAGGGAGGCATCAGAATCAGCAGTGGCAACTGGATGTTGGTATGAGCCTCGTAAATTTCATCTCTCTGTACCAACTTTAACAGTTTCAAAGTTCATTACAACCCCAAACTCAAAGCATTAATATTGCTTTCAATGAACTCCCATTTGCACGCATGCTCGCTCTTGCACCAAATTGGTTATGCCATTTCAAATCAGTTTAATCTTGGCAGTAAGCTTTCTGTTTCTGTTTTTTCTTTTTTTTTTTCCTAATTATTATGTATTATGATATAAGCTCTTAGTTGAAGTTTCTTGGGGATAATTGCATATAAATAAATTTTGACGCTCCCATTACAGGCCAGCAAAAATATGGCTACAATTACTGTTGCTGCCGAATCGTTGTTGATATCAATTTTGGAAATCATAGAATCTGTAGCATGCATAGAACTAGAAAAGGAAAACTTTGCAGAATTTGGATGCTACCTTTATCGAGTATCTCCAGTCATTCTGGAAGTGCAGACAATGGAGAATACTCCTGAAAATGAAAGGGACATTTTACTAGCCCTTTCCAGCGGTATTGACGCGGCCAAATGTCTTGTGGGTAAATTCAGAAGAAGTGCAGGCCCAAAGAATTATTCTGAACGCAAACGTGTTGCAGGACAGCTAGAAAGAACAATCAAAAACATTGGAGAATGCTTGAGCTCGATACCTTCATCAACGTTTAAGAATGAAAAATACGCAGAAATTGCAATCTACTCACTTTCAAATGAGATGCAGAATGTTCACTTTGAGGTGTGCGAGGCTCAAGTATTGCACACCAATGAGCTGGAAGGCGACAAGACTTTCTCAGAGACGCAAATAAACCAACAACCATCTGCGGAAGATTCTGATCTCTACCCAGTTAGTTTTGATTTGTCCTTTAGCAATTCTGAGGTCTCAGATTCGCCATATATAATTGATTTCCTCAAAAGCAGAAGCCTAATCAGCCAAAGGGAGCATGATAACAGAAGCAGTTCTTCAATATCATTGCCAGATATGGCTGAGCACTTAGAGCCTCTGTATGACAGTTTTTATTGTCCACTAACTAAGCAGGTCATGGATGATCCAGTGACCATAGAAAGTGGAGTGACTTATGATCGGAAGGCAATTAAAGAGTGGTTTTCAAAGTTTGAAAACTCGCAGCAAATTTTTTGCCCCATTACAATGCACAAGCTGTCAAGTAGAGAGTTAACAACCAATGTAGCTCTGAAGACGACAATAGAGGAATGGAAAGAAAGAAATGAGGCAGCACAGATCAAAGTTTGCCGTGCATCATTGTCTTTAGCAAGTTCGGTAAGCATGGTACATGAAGCCATAATGGATTTGCAAGGAATTTGCAAAAGGAATGAGTATAACAGGATGCAAATTTGTAATGCTGGTATCTTGCCATTGCTTGTTAAATTTCTGGCCTACAAAGAGAATAATGTTAGATATGCAGCACTGCAATTACTACAGCAATTGGCAGAAGTCACTGATTGTACAAAGGTATAAACTTTTTTTTCCTTGAATATTTATGAAAATGGAGCTTTTAACTGCAGGGAGCGTGGAGGGGAAGAAATCTCACATAGAGTTGTTTTGAATCCTTATTAATCTTAAAGTTGTCATTCTTTTACATCTTCCTACTGACAGCTAATTTGGTTCACAATAAACCAAAGAAAGATCCATGTAGTTTTCTCCAATAAACTCTCTGATTAAGACCACTTTAGTTGGGTATGGATGTTAAACCAAAGGTCCAATGTTTTCATTTGGTTCGAGGTCATTTTGAATGCCCACTTATGCTCATATCTTGAGAAGTGTTGTCAGTAGCACAAATAAACTTAACTCATTTGAATGCCCCTTTATTCAATGACACAATTTATGGTATATTATGAGGGACGTCTGCCTGAAGAAACCCTTGACAATTCATATATTTTTTAGCTAACTGCTATCTAGATTTTTTTGAATATCTATCCACATGTGACAGTGCACTCTTGTGTAGTAAAGTAACTCGTTAACCAGTGTACTATTTGAGCTTGATTTGTTAATCCTCTTCTCTCTCTCTCTCTCTCTCTCTCTCTCTCTCTTTGTATGGCTAGGAAATGATTGCTGAATTGCTGGACTTTCCAACAGTATTCAAGTTGTTATCAAGTGGTCACCAATGCATAATGCATGCAGCATTGTTATTATTGCTTGAGCTCTCAAAATCTCCATTAATATGTGAAAAAATTGGAATGACTACTGGAGGGATTCTAATGCTGATCAGAACCAAGTACAATAAGTCTATTGATGCCTTTGCCTCAAAAAAAGCAGATGAAATTTTGAAGAACCTGGAGATACATCCAGAAAATATCAGGCGGATGGCAGAAAATGGACTCTTGGAGCCCCTTCTAAATCATCTTCTTCAAGGTAATTTTTAATGCGTCTGTTTAGTTCACAATCGATGACAGTTGTGCACTCAAGAGTTTGCAAACTGAACTAGTAAGCAAGCACAGTATTTAATTGGTCAGCATAGTAGCAGTTAATGCATACAAAAGATGGACTTTTTTGAGAACTTAGTAACTAATCACAGCTTAGTTGGATGCAAATCAAATATATAAGCAGGTTCAGAGGAGATACGGATGGAAATGGCTAACCATCTTGGGGACATTTCTCTTGGACATGACAGCAAGACCCATGTGGCTGAGAGGGCTTCCACAGCACTCATCAACATGGTACATACAGGAAACACACTTTCCAGGAGGGCAGCATTTAAAGCACTATCACAAATTTCATCTTACCACCCAAATGTAGAGATGCTCACAAAAGCAGGAATTGTACAGACTATGGTCAAAGAGATGTTCTCACGGAGAATTTTCGGCGAACCTATGAACTCCAAAATTGAAGCCACTGCTATACTTGCAAATGTATGTGAGGCTGGTATTGACCTTGAGAACCTTTATGTCAATTCTTACGGCCACAAGCTACATTCGGACTATGTAGTTTACAACATCATTGATATCCTCAAGAACTCATCTCCTGACGAACTCAATGTCAACATCATAAGAGTCCTCTTATGCTTGACAAAGTCTCCAAAATCAATGGCCACAATTGTGTCAGCTGTTAAGGAGACTGAGGCAAGCTACACTCTCGTAGAACTGATCAATAATCCCCATGAGGAGCTTGTGGTTGCTGCAATAAAGTTACTTGTTACACTCTCACCATACATTGGGCACACGCTGGTAGATAGATTGTGCATGACAAGTGGTCAACCCGACAACTTAGTCCTGGGTGACTGTCTGACAACTGCAATATCAGAAAAGCAGGCAGCTTCCGTGCAATTTCTGGCTAAACTTCCCCACCAGAATTTAAGACTCAATCTGGCTCTTGTAAGTGAAAATAAAGTCCCCACTATCCTAGAAAGAATTGAACAAATCCAGAGTACTCAGACAGGAACAAACAGGTATACACGTCCTTACTTAGAAGGCTTGGTTGGCATTCTAGTCAGATTCACAACTACACTTTATGAACCCCATATTGTGTTTCTAGCAAGAAAATACAACCTCACAGCAGTATTCACGAAGCTGCTCATGAGAGCATCAAGCGATGAAGTTCAGAGGCTATCAGCAATTGGCTTAGAGAATCTCTCATCAGAATCGGTACATTTATCAAGGCCACCACAAATAACAAGAACCAAATCCCGGGGACTCTTCTACTCACAGAAATTCCCAATTTTAGGTTCATCAAAGAAGAGAAATACACAACTGTGTCCAGTCCACAGAGGATCATGTTCCTCTCACGATACCTTCTGTTTGCTTGAGGCAAATGCTGTAGAGAGGCTGCTAGCCTGCTTGGACCATGAGAACGCTGAAGTTGTTGAAGCTGCATTGTCAGCTCTATGTACATTGTTGGATGACAGAGTTGATGTGGACAAGAGTGTGAGCATTTTGACTGAAGTGAATACCATTAAACATGTTCTGAACGTGGTGAAGGACTACAGCCAAGACGGTTTGCTGCAAAAATCCTTTTGGATCATTGAGAGATTTCTGATGAAAGGTGGAGACAAGTCTACTTCAGATATATCACAAGACAGGCAGTTGCCTGCCATTTTAGTCGGTGCTTTCCATCATGGAGGTGGTTATACAAGGCAGATGGCTGAGAAAATCTTGAGGTATTTGAATAAGATGCCCAAGACAACTCTTTCCCACTGCTCCTTCTAGACTCACTCTAATTTAAGGTTGCTGTTAACAGCAAGCATATTCCTATTACTGGGTGTGGTCACAGTCACGTTGTGCTGAGAATGTAATATGAACTGCAGAATTATCGTTCTACTAAGTTTGGGTTACAAATTTCCATAACCAATCATGTAGAGCTAAATTATATCAATTTTTATGCAGGGTTAATTCCATCCAAATGTATCAATTTGAATGGTATTTGCCAGTCTTGTGACATAGCCGTTCCAAATCTTCTTCTCCCGGTTTGCTAGCCAAGATTAATATCGAGCTTTTGAATAGGCCTGCTGTGAACCAAAGCTGAAACTAGAGTCCAGAAAAAGTAGGTTAACTCGCTGAAGACAGATCTCTCCTGTCCTACTTTAATTTTAACTTGGAAACTACAGTAATGACTCAATTGTTTTCTTGTGCAGCACTAGTTCAGCTATGATTGTTATCCCTACTTCATATGACAAAAGGCCATTTGGAAGCCTACAGCACTACTGCTGACATTTGCAGCAGTCCTGAGAAAATGAACGGTTTTGGTTTTATAATATGGAAGCCGCTCTTGATTTCGAGGATTCTCACATAGAAATTGTCACATAACAACAATAGATATTTCCCAGATAAGCCTGGTAGTGTCTGCATTACATTTATGGCAGGAGGTTTTGGCTTTGGCCTGCAACGTCTAAAAGAATAAAAAAAAGAAAACAAAAACGACCATTTTTATAGAAAACTGTCAAGCACATCTTTAGCTGTCACAATTGAATATGCTAGTCCAGCCTCCATGTTCCTTTAATCCAACGTCTTCTAGTCCGTCCCTTCTTCTGGCACGACTGAATTATTTCATTAATCCAATCTTCCTGCCGTCTCCAAGTAATTTATTACGTCCTTTTTTTTTTTTTTTCCTAGCTTTTGCAGTTTAGCCTTCACCCTTTTCTTTGATACAAAACGCCTTCCCCTTCCACACACGGAACATGACAAAAAACAAGGGCCTAGAAGCACCAAGATGCAGACGAGTTCTAAGCCTTTCGCTTATCAAATGGCGAATGATCTATCTACCAGCTTTGTGAAAAAAGATCACTTGAAACAAAGAATACTTCATCAAGTTGGAAATCATCATGTAGGCGGATAGTTTAAAAAGAAAAAGTCCCTGAGTGGATAAAAAAAAAAACATAAACAAAGGATTAGGTTCATGTTTTGTCATCAACATTATGAAGTAAATGCTTATTTATTGTTCTCTCCACACTTCCTCAAGGTCCATTAATCTCTAGGTGATTGGCCTACCTTTGGTGCTGAGAGCTCTGCATCATTCTCTGCTGCAACAGAACATGGCTTCTTTTTCAATCGATGATTTTGTAGGGAATGGAGTTTTAAAGGAGCTCCTCCCAAAGTTGTTAGAAGAAGGCTGGGATGATGTGCCAACGTTGAAGATTATGAACTCAGAAGATATGGATGCACTGAACATGACACAGCACCAAAAGGTTAGTTGTCAGAGAATTAGCTTTTTATTTTCTTTTATCCAACTTTATTGGCCATATATTACCAATTGCTACATGTTGCTCGATATGTTACCAGTCAACAATCTCTGAGTTTATATTTCTCATACGCTAGGATGCAATGGAACTCAGATCTTACCTGCATGATCGTGCTTTAATGCAATATGGAGATAAGCTAGAGGCCTCTGGTAAAGTTTTGTCTGAGTTTCTTAGTTTAACCATCAAGGATTTGTCTTCCCAGTTTGAAATGAAGAGAGGTCATGTCATCCGTTTTATAAACAACACCAGTGCACGTAAAGACCCTCTTCCCACACAAAATGCCCTCCCCGCAAGGAAAATGACTAGCAAACTATATAGAAATGAGGGAAATTTCAGGAGCTTTGGGTCTGCCAGCTCAATGAAGGCAAAAGGCATGTCAAAATCTTATACGGGAAGCTTTATGAATTATGACAAACAGCTCGAACAATCACTGGCTGATTTGGAGATTCGAGATGGATACATCTTCAAAGGGAAAGTTGCAGCAGGGCCTCCTGCACCTCGGGCATGTGGTTGCCTACAACCTCCTCCAGTAGTTGGCGAAGTTGCACCTTATTCAGTCCTTGAAAACATATCAATTCAGAAGCTAACTCCTGAATACAAGATTGGGATGCAACGTCTGGTCAAAACCAAGACACCTCCAATGAAGGCTTCAGAATTGTGGCACCATAAGCCAGCAGTACTCCTCTGCATTCGACGTCCTGGGTAGGCAATTCTCTCCTGCATTCTGGCTTGGTTTTCCAAAGCTAATTACCGAGCCTTATCAGCTATACTTGTTATGCTTGCAATGGTAAAATGTTAATGCTGTTAAATGCCCATCAATGCTAAAGATGTGGCAACAATAGACAGGGAAAATATGTTATCAGAATCCATTAGGCCTGTTACTAGAGGCGAGACTCTAGAAGAGGGCAAGTATATCATCTTTAACATCAGATCAACTACTCTTTACATGTTTAAAATGACATGGATATTTCTTGAATTTCAAACAGGTGCATCATGTGCAGAGCTGAAGCTTACCAGCTGTATGCCAAAAAGCCATTATTTGATGCATTGGGTGTCCAACTATATGCAGTTCTACATGAACATATAGAGTCAGAGGTATCCAGTGAACTTTAGATGTCTTGGCATATGGTCAACTCTTCGTTTCTTGATCTTTTCTTGATGTGAGACTGTTGCCACACAGGTAAACAACTTTTGGCCCCGATACTGGGGTGGTGTTGTTCTCTTTGATAGGGGTATGGAATTCTTTAAAGCTCTTGGTGGGGGACAACTGCTCAAGGACAAGTTCATATCAGGATTTGTATTGAACCCCCAAGCTATTGCAAATTATAGGCATGCAAAGGCATTGGGAGCAGACCATAATTTCAAAGGAGAAGGTGAAATTAAGGGTGGACTCTTATTGTTGGCAGAGGAAAGGGCGGCATTGCTTACCAGTTTATTGAGAGAAACTTTGGCGATTGGGCTCCTTTGACTGAAGTATATGCTATCTGTAGTCAATTGCAGGTAATTCTTGTGAGCTACTCTAACCTCATGCTGAGAGTGACATCCAATATATGATATCCTACTCTAACCAACTTTTATTGAACTTGATGCAGTACCATCAGCAAAATCAAGGGGAATCCATCAGAATATCAAAGAAATATCAGTGATGCTTGTCAATGGGCATTCTCAGATTCATCTCTAATATATTTGTAGTACCCATGATTTCTTGAGAGACAACATATTCTCACATGTGTGATTGTCTTCTTTTCTCAGATACTAATGTTCCGGTCAGTCATTTGCTACATATCAACCTGCGGCTTACATGGCTTATATGACAATGTTTTAACAAAGTAGTGTTGATAAATGACATACTGGTATGTCAGGCTTTTTCCTCAATGCTATGTTGCAATGTTAGATTCACTGCATGGCAAGGTGATGATAAAAACATTGTTTAGTTGGCAGAATTTTCCAGCCATCATAAAGTGTTCTAATACAACTATAAGAACTGTGTTATCCATACATATGGTATGCGCATATACTAACTAAAACAAACATTGTCATTCAAGTGGATGGAAATGTCAATAATCCTGAAACAAGAAGTGGATATGTATGTTGCATTCACTAGGAGAAGGAAATGGAACATGGCTGACAAGTCTCACACACATGTAAATAAACCTGGTTTTTAAGAAGGGAACAAGGAACTATTAGGGTTTGTCATGGTCATACTGCTTTGGTTTCTGGAATCCTTGATATTTGCAATTTTTTTCTAGCAAATTAAAATGATGTGCTTACATGCTGCTTGATGAACAGCCACTCTCTTTCCCAGTGTTCATCGAATCCTCGATCTGGCACACTCCCCTAGATGATACTTGCTTTAACATTTCCCATCAAAAGTTTTTAAAAGTAAGAAAATTGTTACCAGAAATCTCCACACGAACACGATCCATCTTTAAACAGATGGAACCGGATAGCATCTCTTACTAGTATCTCTCTTTGAGTAACCTTAGAGATATACTTAGTCACATTATGGCAATCCCCACATACCCTCAGATTTTTAACTACGCGTATGGGAAGACTAGGAGGAATAAATATCAATGCAAAAGCAATTGCCAGCCTCTCGCTATGGTGGTTAAGCATCTTTATCTTTTCAGACTCTCGAACATCATGGAGAATTGAACTTGCATCTGGTACATAGCCTTCCTCTATCATTTTTTGGTTCAATTCTTCTAGCTTGGCATAGATCTGATCAGAAAATGGACTTGATTGGTCATCTGCTGAGAAAATGTGGACTTTCTTTTTATATTTGATCCAACTACATCCTGGTTCCTTTCTGGCACCTATTTCTCTCATTCCTCTCCTTAACTGGGACACATAATTCCATTTTCCTTTTGCAGCATATATGCTTGAGAGTAATATATAGCCTGCAGGATTCTGGGGCTCTAGTTCTAGAAGAGATTTAGCAGCCCATTCCCCTATCTCCATGTTACTGTAAAGTCTGCAGGAGCTCAGCAAAGTGGCCCATCCAATCGCATCAGGATGCAAAGGCATGTTATTGATAAAGCTTTTGGCTTCTTCTAACCTTCCAGATCTACTATAGAGATCAATCATGCATGTGTAGTGATCAGGACTGGGAACAATTCTGTGCACCTTTGACATTAATTCAAAATACTTTTCTCCTCTCTCCACTAACCCAGCTCTACTGCAAGCTGAAAGAACCCCTATGAATGTAACTGCATCAGGTTTCAGACCATGAGCTAGCATTCTTTCAAACAATTCTATAGTCTCATTGGCTTTTCCAAATTGTGCATACCCTGAAACCAGTGCAGTCCAAGAGACTTCATCCCTGAGTTTCATCCCGTTGAATAACCGTTGAGAATCTTCCATGCTTCCACATTTACTGTACAAAGTAATCAGTGCATTGGAGACTGCTGTATAAGATATGAAGCCAGAAACTAGGGCTTGACCATGAAACTGGACACCCTCTTCTAAGCTAGCCAGATTTGCACAAGAGCTAATCACGCTTCCAAGAGTAAAATCATCTGGATCAATCTCATTTCTCTGCATATCAAGGAAAACCCTAACTGCTTCTTCATTGAACCCATTCTGACCATAACCCACTAGCATTGCAGTCCATGATACAACATTCTTATGTTTCATTCTCTTAAAAACTATTTCTGCATATTTTATGCTTCTACACTTACAGTACATATCAACAAGAGCACTACCAACAAAGACATTATGATTGTAGTCACTCTTTATTACAAAAGCATGAACTTGTTTGCCTTCTTTCAAGGCTGGAAGTCCCCCACAGGCAGTCAACACACTGCCAAATGTATATTGATCCATTGCCAGTTGTCCCACACTCATCTCTCTAAAGAAATCAATAGCTTCCCTTTTCATTCCATTTTGTATGAGCCCTGTAATCATGGTTGTCCATGAAACAGAATCTCTTTCCCTCATACAAAGAAATAACATCCTACAATCCTCTACCATCCCACAACGCAAAAGCCCAGCAATCATCTTATTACACATTACTACATTCCTCTCTGGAGTCTCATCAAAAACTTGCTTTGCCTCATAAATGAACCCCATTTTCGCATACATATCAACCAGAGAACCACTCACAAAAGTATTAGCCTCAAACCCACATTTCACGATCTGCCCATGAAGCTCCCTGCCCAAATCCAGGTACTCCCGACTAGATGATGCCAATGCGATCATTGTCGAAAATGCTATTCTGTTTGAATTAGCAATCCCGTGTCTCAACATCAAGCGATATGCGTGAACAGCTTCCACAACCGAACCATGGCATGCATACCCTGAAATAAGTGAGTTCCAAGAAACAACATCTCGGTTTGGCATGAGATTGAAGATTTCTTGCATGTTTGAAAGATACCCAGATTTTGAATAAGCAGAAAGAAGGGCGTTCCACGAAAATACATTTGGTTGGGTAATTCCGTCGAATATGCGGCGTGCGTAGGCAACATTGCCGAGACTACCGTATGTGCTGACGAGATTGTTACGGAGAAACGGTTCCGGATCAATCAGGGTCTTGATTATGAGACAATGAAGCTTCTTGGCTTGATTCGGATTTCGGGTTTCGCAGCAGAATTTGAGCAAGGAGCAGTAGTAGTTGGAGGAAGCAGTCATTTCACTTTGTGTGTCCAGTCTTCCTCTGTTTATAATTTTGGCGCCAAGGGGAATTAGACGCAAAATATATATATATATTGAGACTAGAAACAATATCTATATGGTAATTATATACTTTATATGATATACGTGCATTCTCTACCTAATTAATTATACAAATTTGATCGACTTTTAAATTATTAGTTTTAACCATCATTTACACATTCACTCGTGAAGAATAAGGAGCTCATTATATTCAATAATTAAGAAGTAATAATTATGGACTACATTTTGATTTAATAAAAAAAAAACACACAATTAATTTTAAAATTTAGAACACAAATCTAAATTTTGAGTAATGCTAGAGATAGTTGTACGGTAAACTGTAATTATGATAGAAGGCATATTGTACTAGATTAAATCAATAAAAGAGTTGATTCTTTACAAAATTCTGGAGGACTAATGATAAGAGTAAAGTCAAAGAAAATAAAGGAAATTCTAAATAACTTGTCGTACGATATTTACTATTAAGAAATTGCTAAGTACGAGTTAAGAATGATGGAGGTTTCACCAAGACTTGCGAATGTGTCATCTGTGGAGAAATTTAAGAACCATAACTTTAGGAAGAAAGTTGGATTTAGGAGCCCATGTTTGGGCATTTAAATGGATTATTTTCATCGATTATTATTATTATTTAATAAGTTGAACTAATTTTCTTAATAAGCTCATCTTATTAGAATATAAAAAAGGGTGGCTGTCAGATTGAACAAATTTCCTTAATAAGCCTATCTTATTAGTTAGGGTTTAGGGGGGGCTAGCATATAAAAAAGGGGGTTAGAGGGGAGGACGACATATGATGAATGATAAGCTATTTTCTCTGGTTCTTTGAGAACTAATTCTGAACTTTCATACTTGAGTGTGTTGGTTCAATAGACTTATCTTCTTTAATGTTTTTGTTGTTGGGAGTGGCGTCTGAATCTTTAAGTTTTGGTTCTTAGTTGTTTATAATCATTAGGTCAGAACTCCAAAATCTCTTAACCTTTATTACAACGATCATATACCAACATTGGTGTTGGGTTTCGTTTACAAATAATCGAAGTTCATATCATTTGGTATCAGAGTCTTGGCTCTAACTCAGGTTAGTTATACTTTTGTTATCATCTCTTTCGTGGATCCTTCACTGTTGGTTAAATAACCAAAGAAGAAAAATAAATAAATAAATAAATAAAAGGAAAGAAAAATCGTGTATTTCTTTGGTTGCCTTTCTGCTATTTGTTCCTTTTTATACAAATACCCATTTGTTAATAAAAAATAATAATAAAAAAAAAAAACGGTTCCATTGGTCAATTGGTCATTTACTTAATTATATTCGATAATTGATTATTGTTCGATTACACTGCTCATATCATTGTATTCCTTGTCATTTTGTTTGCTTTATTGCTCATTTTCTTAATTGTGTCACTTCTTTGAAGAGGTAGGTCTAGGATTGATATATTTAAGTTTTGTTTGTTTTGAATTGAGTTTGCTTGGAACTATTGAAAGAACTCTTAGAATCTTGCAATTTATTGTGTGAAACACGAGAGTTGAGGACTACTATAGTCGAGTGGAGAGCAAACACGCCAAGGAGTGAGTTTTGTGAGGTATATTCTTTCTTTACTAACAATCTGGTATACACAATGTTCAATGCTAAATAAGGTAGTTTCCCACATGGAGAAAAGGAAGTAGTTGTTCTAAATTTCAAATTGCTTATGAAATCTTTAGAGAAGAAGTTTGATAGGATTAACCAAATGTTTTGGGAAGTTCGAGACAAGATGGATAAAATAGAAGGGGAATCGAGTGTCAATCCTAAGAGGCCAGCTGGGAGGGTCACGAAGAAGCAGTTTGAACATGACTTTGGTGAAAATGGTGATGATTATTGTGATGATGGTGATAATGCTAGTAGAAACTTTAGAGGTAGTTTTAGAGGAGGACGTGGTAATAGGAATGGTAGAGGAGTAAGAGGCAATGAAAATGTTCATGATAGGTACAATAGAGGTTGGGATAACAGAAATAGAGTGGAGGAAGGAGTAGACAAAAATCTTAGTAGTATTAAAATGAAAATACCTTCTTTCTAAGGAAAAGCTGACCCTGGTGTCTATTTGGAATGAGAATGAAGAGTAAAATTAATATATGAGTGTAACAACTTCTCTTAGGAGAAAAAAGTGAAGTTAACTATGGTAGAGTTCATTGATTATGTTGTCGTATGGTGGGACCAGTAAGTTACCACCAGAAGAAGAAATTTTGAGAAAACTATAAAAACTTGGAATGAGTTGAAGACTGTGATGAGAAAGAGATTTGTTCCCAACTCTTATTATAGGGATTTGTATAACAAGTTACAGAGCCTTACACAAGGTTCCAAAAGGAGATGGAAATTGCTATGGTTAGGGCAAATATAATGGAGGATAAGGAGGCAACCATGGCTAGGTTCTTTCAAGGGTTGAATAGAAGTATAACTGATGTGGTAGAATTGCAACACTATGTAGAGCTTAAAGACATGGTGCACATTACCATGAAAGTTGAGAGGCAACTTAAGGGAAGGAGCACTTCTAGATATAATCAGAACTTAGGTTCGTCTATTTGGAAGTCGAACTGGGGAAAGAAGGAAGAGAAGATGACTTCTAAACTTAAAACCAATTCACATAGACCCCAGACTAGTGGGGGCAACCTAGAAAGGGACAAATTTGAAGAAAAACTTGAGGGCACCCAAGAAAAAACTAGAGACATCAAATGCTTTAAATGTTTGGGTAAGGGTCATGTGGCTTCACAATGTCTTAACAAGAGAACCATATATCTTAAGGAGAATGGTGACTATTTGTCTGGCAGTGATGCTAGTGATGAAGACCAAATGCCACCACTAAAGGATGCAAGTGATGTTGATAAAGGGATGAAGTATCTAGAGCATGGTGGACAACTTTTAGTAGCAAGGAGAGCCCTCAGTGTGCAGGTTAAGGAAGAGGATGATGTTGAGATGCAGCAGGAAAATATTTTTCATACTCGATGTTTAGTTCAAGATAGACTCTGTTGCTTGATCATCGATGACGGTAGTTGCACTAATGTAGCAAGTACAGAGTTGATAGAAAAATTGAACTTGCCTACAACCAAACATCCTAGACCATATAATTTGCAATGGTTGAATGACAGTGGAGTGGTGAAAGTGACTAAACAAGTTGTGGTTCCATTTTCCATTGGTAGATATAAGGATGAACTGTTTTGTGATGTTGTACCTATGCAAGCTGGGCATTTATTATTGGGTCGTCCTTGGCAATTTGATAGAAAAGTTTTACATGATGGTTACAAGAATCGCTATTCTTTCACCATGGATGGAAAATCATTTACATTTGTTCCATTGACTCCAAAACAGGTGTATGAAGACCAAGTGAGATTTTATGAAAGTGAGCAAAAGAGGAGGAGCGAAAAGAAAAAGAGAGTCGAGAGAAAAGAAAGTGAAGGAGAGAAAAAGAAGATAAATGCATTTGAGAGTGCTAAGTACAAGAGTGGTCAAGTTCACAAGAGTAAAGATGAAAGAAAACAAGTGAGTGTGTTTACAAAAGTAGCAGATGTTAGGGTTGCCTTCCAAGCTAGGCAACAAATGATCTTGATCCTTTACAAGGATTCTTATTTCTCTAACACTAACCTTGATTAATCTTTGCCTAGTGTTATTTCATCTTTGTTGCAAAATTATAATGATGTATTCCCAAGGAGATCCTAGATGGTTTGCCACCAAGGAGAGGGATTGAAGATCACATTGATCTTATTCCTGGAGCTCCCATTCCCAATAAGCCAGCATATAAAAGTAATCTTGAGAAGACAAAGGAGCTTCAGAGGCAAGTTGATAAGTTGATGAAGAAAGAACATGTAAGGGAGAGCATGAGTCCATGTGTAGTGCCGAAGAGTATTATGTTAGACCGTGATGCAAAATTTTTTAGCCATTTTTGGAAAACATTGTGGGGTGCTGATTTAAGGACAAATCATTTTGAGGAGAGCGGGAATGATGAAAGCCATATTGTACTAGCTCAAATCAATAAGAGAGTTAATACTTTGCAAAACCTTGGAAGACCAATGACAAAGGCAAGGTCAAAGAAAATAAAGGAAGCTCTTAACAACTTGTTGTGTGACATTTACTATCAAGAAGTTGCTAGGTACGAGTTAAGGATAATGGAGGTTTCGCTAAGGCTTACAAATGTATCATCTGTGGAGGAATTCAAGAACCATGACCTTGGGAAGAAAGTTGGATTTGGGAGCCCATGTTTGGGCATTTAAATGAGTTATTTTCATAGGTTATTATTATTATTTAGTGGGTTGGACCAATTTCCTTAATAAGCCCATCTTATTAACATATAAAAAGGGGTGACTGGCAGATTAGACGAATTTCTTTAATAAGTCCATCTTATTAGCTAGGATTTAGGGGGGGCTAGTATATAAAAAGGGAGGTTAGAGGGGAGAATGACATATGATGAATGTATGAGCTATTTTCTATGGTTCTTTGAGAACTAATTCTAAACTTTCATACTTGAGTGTGTTGGTTCAACAAACTTATCTTCTTCAACATTTTTGTTGTTGGGAGTGGCATCTGAATCTTTAAATTTAAGTTCTTAGTTGTTTATAATCATTGGGTCAAAACTCCAAAATCTCTTAACTTTTATTAGAACGATCATATACCAACATTGGTATTGGGTTCCATTTACAAATAATCAGAGTTCATATCTAACTATTTTAAGTAATTTGGACATGCTACTATTTATACTTTTTTTAACTTTAACTAATGTGTTACTTAATGTAAACTAATAATTTCTTCTTATGCTGCAACTTAGAGTAAGGTTTATAGGGGTATTGGTGCAATTTTTGGAATCTCCAAACTTGTTTAGCTAAAATTTATGTAAAGTTTTTATTTAAAACTTTTAGGACTATATAGTCATATTTTTAAATAAATTTATTATTCACAAGTTTAAATGTGAATTAGTATTTAATAAAAGAAAATTTCACTTAATATTATTATCATTACAAAAATTTATAAATAGGTCAATAACTTTAAAATTATTAATTTATTATTAAATACAGAAATTACACTAATATAACATTTAATGTTGCAAAATTTATTTACTTAATCAATTTTATATATTTACATGACACTTTTATGAACTTATATAAAGTCTTGTATTGACGTGATAATCACAAGTGAATTAAAAAATTTTTATCTCTAATTTTTTTTCTCTATCCTCCCCTTTTCTTTCTCCTTTATCTTTGCTTTTACTCTTTAACTACATTTATTTCTCTCTTTATAACATAACATAATATCTTCATTTGATCTTAGCTAAAAAATAATTCAGACGTTTCAAACTTTAGGCATTACATTAAGAGAGAAAAGGAAGTAGTAAATGACAGCATAGTTTAAAACAACAAAACTCTCAACTCAAGGGTTAGAATGGCAATTCACATCTTTTAGAATCCTTTACACTATATTAGTAATTAATTAAATGATTCAATAATAACTTAACATAAACTTTGTATATTTATTCAATTTTAAGAGATCTAATGGCATTAGTAATTTTTTTAATGTAATTAAAAAGAAAACTAACAAACCTTAACAACCTCAACAATTTTTTCTTCTTTTAAAGCAAAAAATCTATAATATCAAATAAAAAAAATTAGGTGTTCTTCAATTAACAAGTGATAAGAACTCTGTTGACATGAACTTAAAACCTACCTTAAACCTAAAATCTCTCACCTTGACTTAAAGTCAACTTACAAGTTGAGACCCCACTATGCTCCAAGATTAAGAGATGCACGTCTACCAATAACACCTAGATAGGTACAACTATTCAAGTATCACCACCTTTAACAGGCACACTTGCAAGAGTATCTTTTACCCTTAACTTTGTCAACTATGTCAACTAGCAACTTATAACCTACACTAACACCTTAGACAAGCTCCTTTTAGACGCAATCTATGTCCTTCAGCCAATAGAAACTTATAAATATCCCTAACTCCCAAGAGCTTAGGTAATCCCCTTTTCCTTTTTACTTACTCTCTAAGTTGTTCTTTTATTTTCTATAAAAGCTGTTTACTAACTTAGGTATCGAAGTACCAACGTTAACACTTGCCTAGCACTCTCATAACCTTTTATTATCTTGTAGGAGCTACCAAGCCTAATCACCTAAAAATCAATCTAATCATTTGGTATTGTTCATGAGAAATGACATGTTATGGGCTTTTTCTCCACCTCAATACTTTTTTTCCTTTTCCTTCTTCCTTTCACTTATAACTCTTGTAAGCTCCTTGAACTGTCATTATAATTAAGGGCTTTCTTTATTAAAATCTTAATGCACCCTCTCCATTTGTGACCTTTAGCCTAACAACAAACAAGCAAACTACGACCTTTATATGTTAACTCCATACCATACAAGACTAATTTCACACTCTTGTGTCAATAGTCACAACTCTATCTTAGAACCAACAAATACTGCTAAGTAAGAAAAGACCATTGCTAACAATTCCTACCACCAACACACTAGAAGAACAATGTATTCAAGCCCTCAATAATAAAAGAGACACTAAAAATAACTAAATGGATAAAATCAAACACATAACATAAGCCTCTCAAATAGATCTAGGGATAAAGACTTTCCTTTTCTCCTCCCTAAGAGTCATACTAATAATCCCTAATATTTTGTAATACCAACCAACTAGTAAGTCCCCTTTTAGTGGTACGAGTTCAAGAGCAGTTGTTAGCTAAAGTCCTAAGAGCAACTTAAGAAGAAGTTAAAATGGTCAAGTAGTTGAAGTACTTGATGCATCACATGACTTTATTACAAAGTGGAAAAAAAGGTAAACTTTTTGCTGCCTAAAGATACCTTTGATACCTCTTTATCCAAAGAGATTCGAGCATTACCCATACAGTATAAGTTCAAGATGTCTAGTCTAAACTCCTATAATAGCAATATAATTGAAAAATGCTTTGAGATATTAAAAGTAAAAATTTTGATTTTTTCCCATATGACATCATATAAGTTTAAAAAGTAAAAATATATTACTTTAACTTGTTATGTACTTCATAATTTTACCAAAATATAAAGACAAATGGATTTTCTTTTCTTTTTTTTTTTTTACAATACACTAATAAGGATGATGTTAGAGAAAATAAGGGAAACAATACTTTAGAAACTCATGAGGTGGTTAATATTATTCAACATTAACTACTTTATATAAATCAAGTTCGAGATAAAATTACACAAGTCTTATAGGAGTAATATAATAATTACTACTAATATTCATATTGAAGTGGTTATTAATATGACTTGTAAAACTATAAATTTTTTCTATTAATGTATATTTTTCTTATTTTCATTTCATTTTGAAATATAATGTGATGTATGCAATTCATTACTAATAAATTTTATATTTTTTGTAAAAAAAAATGATAAAATCATTATTAATGATAAAAAATAAGAACAACTAGTAAACAATAAAATAACTATAAACAGCCAAAAACAATAATAAAAATTGGTGATGTAACCAAAACAAATCCTAAATTAACACTTAAGATTATAAACAAAAAGTTGAGTAGTTCTTTTTTTTTTTCCTCTACTTCCTTTTATTTCATGCTCTTGTTATGTTCATCTTTGTCACAATTAAGCATATGTGTCTTCCTTAATTCTATCTTTCCTCAAATTCATAAATTTTGTTAACTTTCATTCATTATATCTAATTCCACTAACAATAGAATATGGTTATTGTTTTTTAACCAAGCATTTTACACTTATCGTGATAATTTGAACTCATGCAAATGAAGCTTACTCTATTCAAACTTATGACATTCTCACATATTAAACTATCAAAAAAGAGAGATTAAAACTTAAAAGAGTAAGGGTTGGTATAAAAAAAAGAGTTAACTACCTTGTGAGAGAATTGAAAAATAATGTATAAAATTATCAATGATGGATTAAAAGTCAAATATGCAATATAAAAAGAAATACATGTTGTATACAACACTTACATTTTGCACTAAAATACTTATATATAGAATAAAGATCATAAATGTAGTATAAAAACGATTCTATATTATATAAAAGGCTAATATGTAGTATAAAAAGTAAATTTGAATACTATAAAATGCATCAATTTATTTATGTTGCTTCAAAATCAAATGATCAATTCATATGTTATATTATCTTCAAATGGTTGCTTTTAAACTATTGTGTATAACTTTCAAGTACATTATAAATGTATGTATGGTTGGATAGGTAGAGGAAAGTATAAAATTTTATGTTAACTTTAACTTACAAGGCAAAAAAAAAAAAAAATTCTATAAGCTTTGTCAACTTCTTAGAAGTTGCACATTAATTGAAACTTTAAAAAAGCCAATCAAGTCATCACATGGTAATTCATGTGGTAAAAATATACAAGTTAAGGGATACATGTAGATTTTGAAACTAACATTTTCTTTCACATAGCATAATAGTCTAAGAATATTAATTTAAATGCACATTGACTTTGATACTCAATGTTTTAAACCAAAATCCTTATAATTTCTAGCATTGCTAAATAGAATCACTAGTTAATTATTACCCTCATGGTTATTATTATAGCACAAAAGGAGATATATGTTGTACAAAATCCTTATCTATAATATAAAATGTGACTGATATGATATAAAAGTCATTGATGTAGAAAAAAGAAAATTATGAATAATAAAATTGTTTCTCTTATCTAATTATAAAAGTTCATTTTTCCTTGAATTGTATAAAAAAAAATTATCCATATAACCATTATTTCATCTCTTTTATGAACAACAATTTATTCCATGTGTTAATATAAAAACATATCTTTCATAAAATTTTTAAATTTATAATTTTAAAAAATTAACCTTTTAATCCTAATGAACTCATATATGAGACAAAAAAAAAAAAACATTTATGTCATATAAAACATAACATAATGTATAAAATGTTTTTGTGTGTATAAAAACTAGTATTGTAGTATAAATATTCATCAATATAAATTGATCTTGAATGTTTATTAAATTTGTTACTAACATTCAATTTCTAATATCAAAAGAAATTTTATGAATAAAGGAGATACTTTTTAAATTTAAAATTTTAACTTAGAGAAATTTTGTGTGTGCCAAGAGTAAAAGCTAGTGGGTTTTTTATGAAGTCATATCCATACCCCATGTTTTTTGTAGATGTAATAGAATTGTCACATAGGAATAAGGTGACTCATTTTGCAATCGATTACATAGTCCAAGTAATAAGAGTTTGCCTTTATATCAATATACAATACTATTCCATTTTTATACTACCTAAGTTTTTATACCCTATTATGTTGTCATGAAATAAAGGTTAGTGATTTCTTAACAAAGTCATAGCCATATCATATAATAGGATTACTATGTAAAAAGAAAATAATTCACTCATTTATCAATAGATTATTTGGCACGACATTATAGTAAAGTTGTTTTCTTCAATAATATATAACACTTGTCTATTTTTCTCCATAAGATATCATATATACCATATTATTAACAATTTATATAAGTTTAAAAATTTTGCATTCTCTATCTTACTATGTCTATATGTTAGTAAAAAGATTATAAATTAATTAAAGTATTTGCAATGTAATTTTAAAATCTTCAATATTATGAAAACTTTTATTATATTACCATGATAACCTTTTATTATAAAATATTAATTGATATTATGTATATAATAAGTATTTAAATGATTTTTTTGTAACTATATAGTTAAATGGAATTTATCTGTGAAATTATACATATATATATATATATATTATAATTATATATATGTTATGATAGAGAAATGATGTATTTAAGATCTAGTTACAAATACCTTTAGTTTGATTAATAGCTAACACATCTCAACAAACCATTTTTTTATCAATCAACATTGTGCACTCCACCAAATTTTAGAATCTCTTTTTAAAATTAAATTTATTTCTCGTATTAATATAAATATTATATTTTCATTAAACCTTTATAGTTTATAATTCTAAAATTTATTTTTTATCTTAATTAACTACTACATGATATAAAAGAACTGTTTATATAATATAAAAGATTATTATTATAGTACAAAAAATAATTTATATTATATAAAAAAATTTATTTGTAATAAATACAAAAAATAATCAATATAATATAAAAAAACACTTATTTATAAAAGACTCATATATTTAAGGTCTAGTTACAAATACCTTTGGTTTGATTAATAACTAACTCATCTCAACAAACCATTTTTTTTTTTTATCAATTAACATTGTGCACTCTACCAAATTTTAGAATCCCTTTTTAAAGTCAAATTTATTTATCGTATTAATATAAATATTATATTTTCATTAAACTTTTATAATTTATAATTTTAAAAATTCTTTTTTATCGTATTAATACTATCACCATTAATGCTACTATAATGCATGGTTTAAAAGTTCTCTTAATAGTAGTATGTCAAATCTATATTAGTGTAATACTCAACAACTTTTAAATTTAACTAAGTAATAATATTATCAAAACATTTAACTTATTAAATTTTCAAAGATTAATTTTATCTCTTATATTTATACAAAACCCTTATTTTTAATTCTTAATTCTTAATTTCTATTTTAAATTTCTAATTCCAAAACTTCATCAGTCCATTTCAGAAAAATTTTGCAGATTTGACGATCATTGTTTGAGAATCAACCACGATTCGCCAGTGCACCTAGTGTCGTCGACTAAGGGAAACGTAGGACGGAGGCTGGGGGTTTCAATAAGAATCAACAACACAAAAGAAGTAGGTTAAAATATTCGTGTAGTCTGCTGGAGTCCCACCTAATCATTGCTCTCTTTTTATTTAAGCAGAATAATGTAGAACGCATGCGAGCAAACGACGTTATTTCTACTCGTCATTTTATATTTTATGATCAACGTTCGAACACAGATTTTTTTTCAGTTAAACAGCCACGAACCTAAATTGGTTCTTGGCCTCTCTGGCAGAAATGGCAGAGTGGCCGGAACTGCGCAGTTTCACTTTCACCCTCGGGAGAGAGGCAAGCAAGGGAAATATCGGAACAGATACTACCATAACTTCCTTTGTTATGTAAATTACAAAGCCCACCTCTTTTCAATCGATGCATGAGCTTTCCCCAGTAGCCCATCTCTGATGACCCTTGGTAAGTAAATTCTATACATTCCTCAATTCATAACAACTATCTCTTGGTAGCAATCTATAGTAACTAAGAAAGATGATATTTGATATTCTTGTTATGCCACGGGGTTGGTGCAACGTCAAGATGATGAGAACCATCTACGGCAGAATGCAATTCCCCTCTCCAACTGGCATTTCAAATTCTCAGAAATGCTTTGCCTTCTACAAGTGAGTGATGTGACTAAAGCTCCCAGCTTTGAAACCAGACCGTAAGCATCTTTTATCAGCATTCCTAATTTGATAAGAATCTCATATGCTTTTACCTTCATGATTAGTAGTTTACATACACAGCGGTATGTACTGGCACTGCTGCTGCTGTTGCATAAAAAACAAGGAGAACAATCATTGTTCAACTTTCATGTGACCTGGTCGCAGCCCTGCAACAATGACAACCTGCTTGTGTTAAGGATGGGGATAGGACAGCTGGGTCTAATTGCATGCGATGTGGGTGCAGTATGGACAAGTTATACCATTAATTTCCTGACTATCTTGGGGAGCACTGGTTCCATAGTTCACCTGGATGACATTATGGAGCTCATCTTCCCATGCACTGTGTAGCTGTTGCCAAATGCATGTCGTAAATGACATGCTCACTAAAATAAAGCTTGATATTCATGCAACTGGTATTTCACTGCCGAGAGTTATCAAAACTACATTTGGGTGAATGCAGGATGAAGTTACCAATAATCAGCCATGCAGATTAGAACTTTCTCATAACATAAAAATGAAATCTACACTAAATGTTGAAGTTCAATAGACTGGCTCCCACATAGCTCTGCGCCTGAAGTATCTGCATCTTGAGGCTTCAATGATCCACAGTGTACCAATTGAGTTCTTGTCTATTGTCGGGTGCACGTCCACCCACAAGCAAGCAGATAGGCAAAGATGCACATGCAGGCATAAACAGTATTCTTCTTGCCATTTGCTCCTATATCAAAACACTAAAATAGAAACAGTACCTGAGAAGGCCCCTTGAACCCTACACTCATTGGTGTCAAATGGGAACCAAGAGATCTCCGGATTACATCAGAATGGCCATCAATTGCTGGGAAAGTAGCTGCAACAAGTCCTGATTGAGATGGATGCATTGGAGGATAAACCATTGGCAGCTCGGGGGAAAAGCCCATAGTGGATGAAGAAACAGCCCTAGACTGAAGGATTTGAGCACACAGTTACAACTTGTTGACACATTTTGTAGATTAGGTAAGATTTGTTGGCAAAAACACAATAAATTTGCATTTCACTCATCCAGCTAGCTCTTTATAAAGAAAACACTCAATATTAAAGAATGGATGTGTAAAGGACATAACATTCGCTTACATCTTTTGCAAGCAGCCCTTCTATGTTAAAATCAAGCCTAGGATTCACTGTTGCAAGTTTCATTGATAGAAACTGGAGAAAAGAATAAACAACAAAATGAGATCTCAACAAAGCAGAGATAACTGTCAAAGAGTTTACAAACAGAACCCATCTGTCAAGTAACAGCTTATGGAGAAACCCCCATAAGCCACAATTATGCTCTGTTGCAAGCAATTTATGACACAAACATCAGAATACTACTGCACTCATGAATGTGCAACATCATTAACAACAAACTGAGCCATCAATGAAACAGATGTACCAGACTAAGTATCAACAACCAAGTGGAGAAAGTGTGACCACAAAATTTTATTGCATACCTCAACCTGACGCTGAAGTGATTGTACATAATTGATGATTTCATCAAGCATCACTGCCTTGCCTGTGACCTGCAAGGTCCAAATTGATATCTCACCCTATGAACTGCCACTAGAATCCAACTATGCAGAGAACTTGAGGCCTACAAACAAACCTTGCTGCAACCGGGAACAAGATCTTGTAGAAACTTCATCCTTTCACTTATTTTTTCCCTTCTTACCTGTACTCAAAATAGATTAAAGCTTAGACGTCTGAGCAAATTTGCCGCAGGCCACCCACATATTTTTGGTTGATCTTACTCTTTCTGCAAGACTATGGCTATTTGTTGCTTGGCCCCTTCGAGCTCTAACATGAATATACTCTTCCTTTGGTGGATCTGATGCTTGCGACCCCTGTTTGCCTTGTTTTCCAGCAGTCCTGTTGGCAGTTGAAGGTGGATTTTGCTCAGTCTTCTGTTTGCTTTCAACGTTGTGTTTTGCAGCATCAACAGAATGTTGGGTTACCTTAGCTTGATCAAGTTCAGTGTCCTGGCACAAAATACATATTATGAAAAACTTACTCAAAGTACCTCAAATAAACAAAAAATTGGCAAACATGGTTTCCAACCTGCCCACCCCTTTTCCTTTTCTTGAAGCCAAGGCTCTTGGCAGATGTTTCTCCACCATTTCCCTCCAATATAGAGGGCTCCTCTTGAACACCATCACTAAATTCAGCTTTATCAGACTCATCACCTGACCCACCAACACCTTGTTTCACTTCACTATGAGATCTTAGAAGGCCCTCAATTTTTCCCTCACTCTTTAATGGGTTCCCTTCATTAGCTACATGGTCGAGAGACATGGAAACATCATTGGGACCTTCACCAACATTCAAAACATTTCTCTGAGCTTGTCCAACAGACACCGATTTCGGTCCAGCACCAGCCAAAGCCTCTGCTGGTCCTTGCATCATTCGCCCACCTCCAGAATTAAAACCCATAGTGTCGAGAATTCCAAAAGGGCTCAGCATATCACTAAAATTCCCACCACTGAAGCACGATAACCTGGCTGCACGCTCAATGAATGCAGAATCAGCAGGCAACTGGGATAAGCTTTGCGGGAGAGTTGCAGGGGGATTTGGTAATAAGAGACCAGCAGTTTTCGGCATTGAATTTTGGGGACTCCAACCCATATCCAGCACTCCGTCAATGCCACTTCTCAGAGAGGCAGGGCCGGCTTTCCCTATTCCTACTGTGTTAGAAGAACTTGCATTATTAATGTCACTCAATCCCAAGTTTTGCGAATTGTTTGGATGCTCCCATGCAGCTGAACCATATGTTTCCACCATAGAAGCAGAAGAGTATGAATGAGTACCAACCAGATCTCCTCTACAAAGTGCCATTTGGCTATCAGTGGGAAGCAGACCAAGAGATGAATTTGTCATATTGGCACCACCAAATTGCCAGTCTGAGGACATACTACTACCAGGAGAGCGGTAATTTACAGGATTACCATTCCTCTTTTCTAGCTCAAGTTTATCATTTTCACTCATATCCATCTTCGCTGAAGCCGCCAGAGAATAGGTATCTTTATCTTTACCAGACCCAATAACTCAGTTAAGACTACTCAAAGATCAGAGACCCTAGAAGCAGGAGAAAGCCAGTACAAGATTAAATTTTTCTTTTATAAAAAAGGTGGCTTTATTACACAAGCTTCAAGAGAATACCAGAAATTCTCAACTTACAATACAAGAAACTTGAGAAATTTACAGTGGCACCAAATTATTCCTTCACAAGAGCTCAGACTGCAGATGAGTGAGTATATCAGAAGCCAACCACACATTGCTGCCTACGAGGACATGAACTCTTTAAAACTACCAAAATAAAAAAAAAAAAACCGACCTCAATAAATTGGCTGGAAACTCAGTGTTAAAGCATACCACCAAGACAAATAAAACACAGAAAAAGAAAGATGAAAGAAAAGATGGGAAAGGGAGCCTCAAACAGCAGCGGTCAAACAAGAAAACAAAAGAAAAGTTGATTTCAGTACAATTAATATGGCCATTCAAAACCCTAGTCAGAGTTGCAGCAGAGAAATGGCAGCCTAAAAAGTGCAAAGAGAAAGATACCCCACTTCAGATTCCGTGCTACTTTTGGTATCCTGTTCTGCTCTGCTCTCCAAGGCATACATACAATCCCCCTTTTCCCACTCTTAACTTAAAAAAAACAAAAAAAAAACTTTACTGATTTTTTGGCCTCTGCTCTTTTCAACAAAAACCCTCCCCTGCTTTTTTAGCTCACTCACACACACTCTGTAATGAACACAGCTGCCCCACCCAAACATAAACAAACACAAAAATACTCACGAGCTACGCAAGTGAAGTCATACATTGAAAGAGAAAGAGAGAGAAGTGGAAGTTCCGAATTGGAGTTGGGTATACATTTGAGCATTCGATTTGATTTTTAAGAAGAGAGAAGAGAGAGGCGTTAAGAGCGAGAATAATAATGGCAAAGGTGCTGTCATTTATACCCACGCTTGCATAAAAAAGAGAGCTATTGATGATTAACCACCGCCACTGCTGCTGTGAAACCTTTTAGTATCGGAAACAACCTCCTTTCTTTCACTTTCCCCGCACCCCATCCCCCGCCTCACCATTTGTTTATTCTTATATTCGTTTACTTTTATATTTGTTTTTAACCTTTACGTTGTTGTTACTTGTTATTTATAATGCAACTGTGTGTATTTTATTGTTTGCTTTGTGCCAAATATTAGCTAGCAACTGACACTTGCCAACTCTCATTGGGGGCTTTCTTTAACTTATTGGGATTACTTTAGTGTGCCCCTTTCATTAAAATTCTTGGAAAGAGAGCTTAAAGATCTTTAATATGGGGTTTGTTCGGTCAAGCACCCAAAATCCAGCTAGCTCCCTCCCACGCAGTACACTTACTCTTGGAGGCTTTATGATCATGGAACAGAAACCATGTTCTTCATTTACTACAGTTTGCGCCAGGTGTTTTAATTTTCTAGCCAGTTACATATATTTTATAGATGAGTTCGCCTAAGGAAACGGAAGGAATTGGCACCTCAAACAAGGTTGCCTTAAGTCTTTACTTAATTAGTATGTCCTTTTTGTATTTATTATTTTTTTTATAAAATATAATTTATTTATATTTTTATATTATAAATAAATTAGAGAAAGATAGACACCATGGCCTAACACCCTTTGATGGTATGATCAAAATAATATTGAGTACGTACTCTTAAGAGAAATTTTATTTTGACCTAAAAATGAGTCAAAATAATAAGTATTATATCTTAATATTCTAATTAAAATGGTAATTTACTCGAAGATAAAGTGGTATGTAAAGAAGTATTCGTATTTTGAAAATAAATTTTTTTTTTTTAAAATCATCTTCATAACTATTAAATTTGAGATTAACTTCGTTATTCTTGTTGCCACTTTCGTATGCACCATGTGCCGGCGCACCATTTGCCCACTCATGTTTTTGTTTTCTGATTGCATGCCTTTCAACCAAGGAAGTACCCATCCTCCACTTCCTTCTCCTCGGTCTCTTTTCTTCTTCTATTTCCCAACCCACACATGCAGACTGTAAATAAACATGCTCTAAAGGACGTTGTCAGCTGTATTTTGCAGCTGCTATGGTCACCGAGTTTTAGGCAATATTTTATTTTAGATGATTAACTTACAATCAGCAAAATCCTTGCTGACAAGTGTACGTACTTGCAAGCTAGAAGTCATTTGATATGACTCGAGTTGTGAAATATTCTTTCTGAGACTTAAAATGTTTTAAATGGGAGGCGAATCTTGGTTACTCATATTTAATTTTCTTTCTTTTTTTTTTTTTTCTTCCCTGGTGTACTACTGGGTACTAGCTGCAGAAGTAATTAAATCAAATGGTTATGATCATCCCTTACATTCTCTAAGTTGACCCAAATAACCTTTAAACCTTTTCTCTCCTTTTAATTTAACAAAGACTCTATCCAGGGGTCACCCATAAACATCGTCTGAAAAATAATAATTATTATTTTTAGTATTACTGTCCACCCGCAATCAAAAACAAAAATTGAAAAAAAAAAGAAGAAGAAGAAAAGTCCACTTGTGTTGCTAATTTTATACTACCTTGTTTAACAATTTGATGATGGTCTGCCTCCTTCTCCGTCTCCGATGTCATTATTAGTTGGCCTTGGGACTTGAATTTCTCAAGAAACGAAGCTTAAATTAATGTTTTGATTTCTCTGACTTCCCTCTAACAAAACTTTACTTGACTGGTTATTCTTAGATTTAGAAATAACCTCGCAAGAGGCGAAAATGATTTGGGTTGATTGGAAAAACAAAACCTGGGTAGAATTTGCACATGAAAATCCCCCAAAATATATGCTTATCATATGCTCGTACATTGCATCAGAAACCATAAACAAAACTTCTGTGCAAGTAAAGTTCGAAAGAGAAGACACAAATAGATATTCTAAAAGGACCCGCGGACCTACTGGACCACCAAAGGAATAAGGGACTGGATTCCGCAGCATGCATTTTCTCCAATCAGTTGATGCGGAAGCCAATAAGTGGGCAAATGGGGTATTGCCACGTGTAATGGTCTCCCTTTTATATATATATATATAGAGAGAGAGAGAGAGTGTAATCAATTTGTGTCAAATGAACAAATGACCATGAAAATTACAGAAAGCCAATAGATTGTGCTTGCTGATTAAATACAAGCAAATTATTTATTATTGGTTTCGTCGTTTGAAATATTCGTTTGTAATTATGAGTTAAAATGCTTTTTAAAATATTTAATAAAATTAAAAATACGTCAAAAGAACTTGTCTTTTAATAAAATTGTGAGATATTATTTTTTATTTAAAAAAATAATAAAAAAATTAAAAACTTGGCTCACGGCTGGCAATTGGCTCTCTTATTGGGAAAGCTAAAACCGAGCAACCCAATTCCGTCCACCTCAGCGTGGGATGGGAGTTGGGGATTCGAGATATCTTAACCTTTTCTTTTTTTTTTTCGAGATATCTTAACCATAGTTTTAGAATCGTTGAATCTGAATCGAAAACTGCACCATTCATGATTACTCTCTCTCTCTCTCTCCCCGGGCTCTGAAGATGTTAATCAACTGGACTTTGGTTTGAGCTCTAATCAATTAAAGGAAGGCACGTTTTGAACTTTATTGTATATCAATCGATTGATTTTTCTGTTCATAATCATCGTACAGATTGCAAAATCTTATATTTTATTGAGCTAAACTCCTAACAATTTTAGTTAGCGAGCGTAACAATGAGCAAATAAAAGTAATTTAAATACACTTATTAAAAAAATATAAAATATAAAAATATGTAAAATTTTATTTAGTATTTATAATTACTTACTACATTATGGTTGACTAAAATGTGAATTAAGTAATTTTAATTTAAAAAAAAATTCATTACAAAAAATTTAGAATACAAAATATACTAAAAAGAAATTATAATACTAGTTTTTCAATTAAATAATAAGTTCAAAGCTACATATTTTGTTTTGAATGTTTAATGAAAAAATATATAACTTAACTAAAGAACAAAAGGTAAAAATGTGCACATCAATGCAGAAGAATTCAAAAAAATTGCCTTCATAAAATTTTGATAAATCACATTTTTATTTAATAAAAATAATTTCTAATTTCTTGAAATTTAAAATTAAGTTGAGGGCAAGAGTTATTTTTCGGCGAGAACATAGGAGTCTTTTTTAGTGAGATAACTTCAAAATTTTTAATTTTGATTCCTAAATTTTTCTAAACTCTAGTGGGGGCAACCTCACTGCAATATCTATGGCTCTGCCACTGTTGGCATTTAATTGCGTTGGATGGTCAGTCCAAAATGTCACTTGACCACCTTACTAAGTCCCCACACACGCACGCACGCACGCGCGCACGCACATTTAAAATAAGGCTCTTGAAAATTTGAGTTTGCATGCTCGATCAATAATGCTAGAGCTATCAAAATATGCTAAAAAACTTGGTGATATATTAATTAAGGAGAATGATAGTCAGAGAAGATTTTGAAAGAGCTTAAACGTGAGAGCTTAAATACGTTCTTGGCTTTTCTTATCTGATCAGTGGACACATGCATGAGGGAATTCATCAGATACGTCTACACAGAAACACAGACAGACAAGACCATGACATTGAAGATAGATGCAAAGATCTTCGAGTGTGGGGAGGAAAGACTATCAATCTGGTTCAACTTGGGTAGCCATGTTCACCTTGAAGCTGCGGGAAAATTGTCATCCAGAGCATCATTACACAATGCACACATTACATTGATGAGACTGTTGACTGGTTGATGGTTTTCAAACTTTTTTATAGACCCTTCTACATAACTTTTTTCTTTCTCAAAACCTACATAAAATTCTACGAGATCTACCTTTTTCTCTCATCAAAAGATGCCTCTCATGAACGCACGAGGACCTTTCCCTGTGCTTTTCCCCCAAAATAATTTTCACTCGCCCTCCCATGTGTTACCAAGAAACTTAGTTTAGGTATGGGACCCCATTAGACTGAAGAATTGTGATGAAAGGGAGCCTGCCATTTACCCAACTCTTTGTCCCCTCTTTGCAGATGATTGTCCCTAAGAAAATAATCTTACGCATAGATCTTATAGCACTGTTGTGAAGGACTTCCCAACTTAAAAAATAAATGTTAAAAACCAGATATTATGTTAGTGGGTAATTATAGTTATAGGTATCTTCTTTCCCTTCTTTCTTGTTTCCCTTGGATATGATACTAATTTGGAGTATCCCTAGATATATATATGCTTCTTAATTTATGAACAAGAACATTATTATTATTATTATTTTTTTTTTTTGAACCATGAGAGAGAACATTCTACTACGATAGTTTAGAAAGTTGCATATATGTATCTCTGTTTTAGAAACTTCCTACACTCTTCCTAATTAATAACCCATAGCAGTTGAATTGGATGCATTGACATAAATATAAGACGAGTCTCACGAGTGTACGTAGGACATGCCGTTGAAAAAGTTTATTATTGTAGACCAAATACACTTAAGAACTGAGACTGTTGGCATAGATCACAAGAATCATTTCACAAGGATCATTCACAAGCATGGCTTGTTTTTTTGTTATTTTAATTGTTTTTTGAAAAAAAAAGATAGGATTGGGTGTATCAAGTAAAATAGGATTGTATCCATAATGCGAGTGATTCTGGACTCGTAGTGCAGCACTATATTGAGTTTCCCGTGTCAACTCAGATCAATTTAAGGGCTTACATGAAATTTACGGTCTCATCCTCTAAAAGTGTGAGGGCCTTATTTATTGGCTCCAGAAAGAGGGCCCATCAAGTGCTAAGCTCTGGAGCTGGAGCAGCATGTCACGAGGTTAGGCTATGGACGTACTAATCCGTGCGGCACTTAATCGATCTTGTGTGTGAAGACAAACTAAATAAGTCTTAGAGAGTTTGAGAGAATCAGCGGGAGGCGTCGGGTGGCAAGTAAGGACTTGCGATAGCCGTATGAAGAGAGAGCACAAGAGAGAGATTTGCAAGTGAGCTTGTATTGAGTATGTAAAGGTGTGTTTACAAATGAGAGGAGGGGTTTATTTATACCTACTCCACCTCCTTAATGTGTGGCTACAATTGATTATCTAGAATATTTACAATGAATGTTCTAGAGAGAGCATCCAAGGAGATCCTTCAAGAAGGTTCTAGTGAGTGTCCTTATTGGCGATTGCTGGAAGTCTCTAGATGGGGCACTTCCACACTCTTCTAGGACCTTCTATATGTTGGATTTGGGCTGCAAAGGGAGCTGGACAATGTTGGCAGCCTGCAGAGGCTTATTTTGGCCCCCAAATCTTGTTTCCCCACTTGTTGGATGGGCTGAACTTAGTGTCCACGTGACACCCTCCCCCACTTAATCCTGCGACATTCTCATCGCATTCTCAGCTTTATATTGTCGGATGTGGTCGGCAAATTGCCAAAACTGGTCCTCTCGTTCCCAACTAGCCTCTTGGTCCGGCAAATCCTTCCATTTCACCAAGTACTCGTAGTAGTTGGGAACTCCTCTTCTCCGGATCACTCGGTCAGCAAGGATTTGTTCCACCTCCTTGTTGAATTCGGTGACCACAGCCGTTGGTGCGCGTTTGGACTCACTTCGACTTGGATCCTCCTCGTCCCCATGAAAAGGCTTAAGAAGACTTACATGGAAGACATTATGGATCTTCAGCTTTGGAGGGAGTTGGACTTGGTAGGCAGCCTTTCCTACACGCTTGATCACAGGAAATGGCCCTTCGTACTTCCTCACCAAGCCTTTGTGGACTTTGCGTAGAGACTTGAATTGGTTGGGTAGTAACTTTACCATCACTTTGTCTCCTGTTGCGTAGTCCTTTGGGCGTCGTTTGGTGTCAGGCCACCGTTTCATTTTCTTGGCCGCTTTGTCAAGGCAAACCCTCGTTATGTCCGCTTCCTCGTGCCATTCTCTCGCAAACTTAAAGGCAGACGGGTTGTTGCTAGTGTAGGGAGAGGCAAGTGCACTTGGCGTGAGCGGTTGTTGTCCTACGACAATCTCGAATGGGCTTTTGTTCGTGGCCTCGCTCCTCTGGAGGTTGTATGAGAATTGGGCAGTGTCAAGTAGCTTCGCCCAATCTCGTTGGTGAGCACTGACGTAGTGCCTCAAGTATTGTTCGAGCAAGGCATTCACTCGCTCGGTCTGCCCGTCACTTTGGGGATGGAAGCTTGTTAAGAAGTTTAAGTCTGTTCCCATCAGTTTGAATAGCTCGGCCAGAATTTGCCTATAAAGCGGGGGTCTCTATCACTGATTATACTCTTCAGCACGCCCCATAGCTTTACTATGTTCTTGAAGAACAGGTGAGCAGCTTCGTCCACCTTGCAATCAGCAGGTGCTGGAATGAAGGTGCCATACTTGCTGAACCGATCTACTACTACCATGATACTTTTGTATCCCTTAGACTTCGGTAGTGCTACAATAAAGTCCATTGAGACACTTTCCCATGACTTCTCGGGGATGGGTAGTGGCTCAAGTAGACCTGCTGGTCGCTGTTGTTCTACCTTGTCTTGTTGGCAAACCAAGCAGGTTCGCACATAGGCCTCGACGTCTGTATGCATATGCGGCCAAAAGTAATGTTGTTGGACAAGAGTAAGGGTTCGTGCCATACCTGGGTGACCAGCCCATAGAGAATCGTGGCATTCCTTGAGGATTTCCTTCCGCAAGTTTCCCCACTTAGGCACGAAGACTCGGTTCCCGATTGTCATGAGAACTCCGTCGTCTACCCAAAATCGACGAGTCTTCCCTTCGTTAGCCAACCTCACCAGGTTGTTGGCTAAGCTGTTTTGTCTCGTACCTTCCTTGATTCGTTCAAGGAGGTTGCTCTTAGGCGTACTAGTCGAGATGGCAGCTAGCTCCGCCTTTCTGCTCAGCGCATCAGCAACAACGTTGGCTTGTCCCGACTTATACCGCAGAGTGTAGTCGAATTCGGCCAGGAAGTCTTGCCAACGAGCTTGTTTGGGGCTGAGTTTCTTTTGTGTTTGGAAGTAGCTCGTAGCAACATTGTCGGTCATTATCATGAACTTACTTTCCAAGAGATAATGTCTCCAAGTGCGCAAGTAATGGATGACGGCAGTCATCTCATTGTCTTGGATGGTGTACCGTCTTTCCGTGTCGTTGAGCTTGCGACTTTCATAGGCAATGGGATGCCTATCTTGCATTAGGACTCCGCCGATGGCAAAGTCGGATGCATCAGTGTGGACTTCGAAAGGTCTTTCGTAGTCCGGCAGCGCCATAACAGGCTCTTCGGAGGTTGCTTGTTTCAATCTCTCGAAGGAAACTTGGCATTCACTCGTCCAATGCCAAGTGTGGTTCTTCTTGAGCAGGTCGGTTAGGGGTGCCGCTATGGCAGAGTATCCCTTGATGAACCGACGGTAGTAATTGACAAGTCCCAGGAAAGATCGCATTTCCGGGACCTTGGTTGGGGGTTCCCATTATTGGATCGCTTGTACCTTCGCTAGATCCATCAGCAACTTGCCATCCTTGATCCGATGACCAAGGAAGTCCACTTCTTTCTTGGCAAATGAGCACTTCTCCTTCTTGACGTACAACTCGTTTTGCCGCAGAACTTGGAAGACTTACTTGAGGTGCTCAACGTGCTCCTCAAGTGTGTTGCTGTACATGACGATGTCGTCCAAGTAGACTACTACGAATTTGTCAAGGAATGGATGTAGTACCTTGTTCATGAGTGTGCAGAAAGTGGCTGGTGCGTTGGTGAGGCCGAAGGGCATTACTAGGAACTCGAACGCTCCATAGCGTGTTACGCATGTCGTCTTTGGCTCATCACTTTGTGCAATTCGGACTTGGTAGTATCCCGAACGCAAATCCAGCTTGGTGAAGTACCTTGCCTTGCCAAGTTGGTCAAAAAGATCAGTTATCAAGGGTATCGGATACTTGTTCTTGATAGTGACCTTGTTCAAGGCTCGGTAATCAATGCACATCCGCAACGATCTGTCCTTCTTCTTCTGGAAGAGGACAGGGGCACCGTAAGGGGCTTTCGATGGTCGAACGTAGCCCGAATCGATCAAATCATGGAGCTGCTTCCTCAGTTCAGCGAGCTCCGGGGGTGCCATGGCAGGAGGTTTGGCACCGGGTTCCAGCTCAATGTGGTGATCCACATCTCGCTTCGGTGGGAGCTTCTTGGGCAGCTCGGAAGGCATGACGTCCTTGAATTTGTTAAGGACGGCCTGGATGGGTTGCGGCAGTGCGGGAGTGGGTGCTGCTACGTCTTCCCCGTCGCTCAGGTCCCTTATGGTAGCCAAGTAGCTTGGACCCGACTTGAGACCCCGCTTGAATTGCAAGGCAGAAACCATTGATGGTTGAGACTTCTCCTTACGCTTTAAGGGGACTACGCGGATCTTGTGATCATGGACAACCACAAGTGATCTTGAGGCAGGAACGGGAAAAGCCAATACTTCGCAGAAAAACGCAAGACCTAACACCACTTTAAAGTCATCCATGGGAACAACGGTAAAATCCAACTTACCAGTCCATTCGCCAATTTGGACGACTACTCCTTGTGCTATGCCTTGGACAGGCTTTGCCTCCGAGTTTACCGCTTTGATAGTGCCGACTCCCTTCATTAGTTTGAGGCCTAGTCGATTGGCCTCTTGCACATCCATGAAATTGTGCGTTGCCCCTGTATCGAGCATTGCACAGGCTACTTTGCCTTCGATGGAAATGTCAGCGTATAGCAGTCCCTTCTCCTTAGAGACTGCTGGTGAGGCACGTTTGGAGATGTTACCTAATTGTTGGATACATCCCACGTTGGCTTGGGGCTCTTCGTTGGCTTTATCCGGATCAAATACCGCCATCATAGCGTTCATTGCTTTTCGCTTGGGGCAGTCTTTCACCCAATGTGGTCCGTCACAAATAAAACAAGGTTTAGGAGGATCATTTGAGTTGTACTTACCTGCAGACTTCCTCTCATGCTTGGGACGGCCACCTGAGGGTCTTTGCTGTCCACCCTCGTTGCGGCCAGAATCCTGCTTCTTCTGCCCGGTTTTCTCTCCCCCACTTTTGCCAGAGTTTGGCTTCTTGCTCTTGGAGAGGGCAGAGTAGTCGACGAAGGTTTCCGCAGCGGTAATGGCAGCATCCAGGGTCTGCACATCACGCCTCTCCAGCTCGACTCTCGCCCAGTCTTTCAAGCCGTCTTTGAAGTAGAAGAGAAGCTCTCTATCGGACATTTCGATTTCAAGCATTAGTGTAGTAAATTCCTTGATGTAATCGGAAATACTACCTGTCTGGCTTAGGCGACGCAACTTTCCCCTCGCTTCGCTGTCTGCATTATGAGGGACAAAGTATCGACGTACCTCGGCCTTGAATTGCTCCCAAGTGTCGATGATGCATAAGCCCTTCTCCCTTTCGGAGTGCTTACGTCTCCACCAGAGTTGAGCCGCATCTCTTAGGAAGATTGGGGTGTTGCCCACCTTGGCAAGGTCATCAACAACCCCCATGGCCTCGAAGTATTGCTCAAGGCCGAACAGGAAGTTCTCCACGACAGTGGCGTTACGGGTGCCGTTGTACATGGCAGGTTTCGGGACCTTCAAGTCACATATTGTCGTGGCGCTAGTAGTGGCAGCTGTACTAGCGTAAGAGTTGTTTCGGCGCAGCGAATCCATCTCCCTACGCAGGTCGTGAATCTCCCCTTCAACGAATTCGCGCAGGCTGGACAGATCTTGAGTGAGGGAGCGTAGTTCTCCCTTGAACGAGCGACCAAACTCTTCGATCATGATTTTGGCAGCCCGGGTGATCTCTGCATTCTCATGGATCAAGTTGTCGACTTGATCGTTGAGGTCGCCCATCACGGAGTTTATATCGGTGACGCTCCGTTCCAAGCCAGCAACACGAGTATCCATGGTTTCCTTCGCTGGAGCCTTGGACTTGCTACACTTGGCAGGGGCACGCTGTACCTCACGCCCACGAGATTGTTCCCCCGCGCGTTGCTCCTCCACGGTAGTTGCAACAAATCCTTCTTCGCTTGCCATGCTTGCAATCTCAGCAAACAATGAACGGACAGGTTTGGACCTTGTCTCTGATACCACCTGTCACGAGGTTAGGCTATGGACGTGCTAACTCGTGCGGCACTTAGTCGATCTTGCGTGTGAAGACGAACTAAGTAAGCCTTGGAGAGTTTGAGAGAATCAGCGGGAGGCGTCGGGTGGCAAATAAGGACTTGCGATAGCAGTATGAAGAGAGAGCACAAGAGAGAGATTTGCAAGTGAGCTTGTATTGAGTATGCAAAGGTGTGTTTACAAATGAGAGGAGGGGTCTATTTATAGCTACTCCACCTCCTTAATGTGTGGCTACAATTAATTATTTAGAATATTTACAATGAATGTTCTAGAGAGAGCATCCAAGGAGATCCTTCAAGAAGGTTCTAGTGAGTGTCCTTTTTGGCGATTGCTGAAAGTCTCTAAATGGGGCACTTCCACACTCTTCTAGGACCTTCTATATGCTAGATTTGGGCTGCAAAGGGAGCTGGACAATGTTGGCAGCCCATAAAGACTTATTTTGGCCCCCAAATCTTGTTTTTCCACTTGCTAGATGGGCTGTGTCCACGTGACAAACAGCTCCATTTTTGGCACTGGTGTTCTTTTCTTTTTTTCTTTCTTTCTTTCTTTTTTGGCTTTTGCTTAGTCACAAATTCCAACACCTGAGCCATCAAACATTAAAAATAAAACCTAATTAATCATGCGGCACTTTAATGATCTAAATATCTGTATGGTGATGTTTCGTATAGAATTGTGGGGCACCTTAATGGTCTAACTTTACATGTGATATAGAAAGTTACAACCAAACCTGTGGTCTTACTATTATTCAATTTTTGTCTTGGTAGGTGTAATTAATCGGCTCAATAATTTGTGAACTACATTTAAACAAATCTGAAAAGAATAATACAATAAATATTAATACTTCTATTAGCCGGAGTTGCTTATCTTTATATGCTACGTACCATCACGAAATTCCACCAATAAAATTGCAGTGAGTAGAAGTTATCTAGAAGATAAAATTTACTGCTCTAATGATGCAAAAAAAAAAAAAAAAGGAAAAAAGAAAAATGTAATGCGTAAAATGTTTATCTGATGGTAGAGTTGGTGGGTTTTTAGTACCGGTAATTATGAATCAAGTCTCCGATTGAAATTAGAAAAAGAAAAACAACAATGTAAAGAAAGCAGTAACTACTTGATCATTTCGTCAATTATTTGCAAACTTGTAATAATTCATTTCAGATGTGGGGCAATGCGAAAATTTTTGTCCCAATAGCCAATGTGCTTGCCAAATCCAATAAATGAGAGATGACCAGAGCACAGACAAAAACCCCAACCAAAATAAATAAAGTATGAAATTGGTTAAACATACACACTTTTAATTACCAATGAACTTGACAATTCTAAGAAGCCAAAAGAGTTTCACTATCTATCTCCATTACTCTCTCCCTCCAGAGATATTTTCTCCCCAATCCCATTCCGAGGAAACTCCTTTAATGTCTTTCTAGCACAATGACAGTGTCTTTCTAGTTAAGGTAAAGGATGAGAGTTGCTAAAGGGCACGTTTTCCTAAATGGCATTCTACTTGGATGGTGAGCTTCTTGGGGAAATATCATGAAGAAGGACGTTCTGTGTTTGGTTTTGTGAACCAGAACATTGAGAGCTTCTAATCTTATGGGCATTCCTTAAATGGTTGGGGATAGGGACGCCCTTTGAGAGGGCTTCCAGTAATGGGAAATTTGACCGCAGATTCTACAAGGATGACTTTAAATTTCACCTTCCCAATTTGACTCGCATTCATGTGCTATAAACTTGGAAAATCTGTAGAGACTAAACATGTCTACACGAGATTCCTTGTTGAAGAGGCTCTGCATTGCATTTAACATGAGAAAGAAAGCATTGAAGCGACTAATTTAGACGTCCACTCACGAGCAGCTTGGAATCTTGGAAAAGATTCCAAGTGGTATACGTACTAATAGGATGAAAATTGCGTGAATTATACAACTTTCAAAGCTAATATCACTTATACATTGAAATTCCAACACTCAATTTTTATTTATTTATTTATTTACAAATGTTGATATATGTCTTAGGGGAGTGAATATTGTGGGTATGTGTTTCTTTTGTATTATTTGATTGGTCATTCCTCTCCCCGCGAGCGACCAGCTGGCAACTGCTCGAGGGTCCAAAAGTTGCTTATTTTACACCCCAAAAAATTAAAAAAAAAAAGGTGTTTCATTAATAGGACGACTGCTAGGTGGCAACGTAGAGAGAGGGGGGCACCGTGGCAACATGGGACGTGGCAACTGGAGATTTAATGAGTCACGTGACTTTAAAACAAAGGTTAGGGAACATAAATAATGGATAGAAAGGGAATTTTGCATAAAAAGAGAAGAGAAGAACTTGAAATCGGAAATTGTGCTGTTGGTAGGGTCAGAGAACATCATTTTTTTGGTGTGGTTGTTTGTGGGTCTTATGCTCTCTTGCTTGCTCGCTCTCTCAAACCTAATTCGATTGATCATCGTAATATAAATCTTTCCATTTGTTCTTGCATATCCGTCTTTGTTTCTTTTATTTCTTTTTGTGGTAACTTTCACTTTCCTAGAGAGTCTTTTTTTTATTTTTTATTTTATTTATATTAATTTTTGCCTCTTCTTGAGTATTTATAGAACCATAATTGGCATCTTCCCTTTTTTTTTTTTTTTCATTTTCTTTTCCTCTATATATTATAAGTATTCAAGTGGCCTTGTGGATGTGAAAATATATCACATTGAAAGGCAAAACAAATTTTGGGTTGTCACTAAATGTAGACTTGGTTGTGTATCCTTTGGGTAGGAATATTTCTCCTCAGTATGTTTCTTGTGTTGTTCTTTGCTCATCAGCCAAAAAAAAAGAAAAAAAAAATGGAGACTAAACATACCATTCATTAAAAATTACTTTTGAAATTACTACACAAAAGAACGCCCAAATCCATAGCATCAATTATCTTTTTCATGTGTCTCTATTTTGTTTTGTTTTCTTGAAAAGCAAGGCTAATGCATCTCAATTAAAATATTTGTTCCACTTCAGGACCCATAAATGAAATTAAACGACTATTATTCAAGTTATGATCATTAGTAGCATATTTTATGCATTCGATCCCTCTTTTCAATTAGGCTTTGTCCCTCAGGGAACATTTCCGCTTGGTAAAAAAATGATGGATTTGATTTCTACTTTTCTATAGCTAGGGATATTGCTTCTGTTCCTTCCGTAGAAATGACCAAGTGGTTCGACAACAACCAGTAGGTGTAGAAGACCTTATTGTTGATTATCTTGGTTCGCGGTTAACTAGTTTCATCTAATTACACAAATGATATTTATGTTTCTTGGTGCAACCATTACATTGTGCCCAAGCCTGGACCAGAAGTCAGGTTTTCTTATGCATCTCATAATGATGTTGATGAGTACACGGAGGCCAAATCTGTAAGTTTACTTCTTCTCGTGGTCATTGTATATTTTGTCACATATTTGTACTGTTGTTCTATTTATTCAATGTGTTTATATGTCATGGAAATTTTGTATCCTTATGGATATTTGTGATATACTAGTCATGGGCATCTAGGATTTAGATTGCGAGATGCTTAACATAGACTAAACATTGGTTTAAATGTGAATAAAGGTGGTACATGGATGGGTTGAGTTAGTTTTTGGTTTGATCATTTCAAGTTTTAGGCCATTTACATTTTAAATTTATTGAATTTTATATTTAAGAGATTTTAAATTCATCCGATTTCAAGTGTTTTAAATTTTAATTTTATTAAATTTTAAATATTTTAAATTTTGAATTACTTTAAATTTAGTTTTTTAAATTTTAAATAAAATTTCAAATTAAAATTAGTTGTGATTTCTTTCTTACCATAATAACTATTACACATTATATCATAATTACAAAATTATTACATATTATATTATTAAAACTATATTTGATATAAATATTAATAATTTAAATTTTAATTTATTTAAAAATGTTCAGGTTACACATAACAAATTATTATTTTCAATGTAGTATATAACTAATTAGAAAGAGAAATAATATAATTAATGTATATTTTACTTTATTTACATTTCACGTTGATAAGAATTATATAGATGATGAGTATAAAGTTTCAATGGATGTAAGAGATATATTATATATTCAAGAAGGTCCAATAATATGAGTTAGAATTTCAATGGATATAAGAGATCCATTGCATATTTTAGAAGGTCCAATAATATGAATTAGAGTTTCAATTCAATGGATACAAGAACCTCATTGCACATTTTAGAAAGTCTAATTATAATAGCTGGAGTCAGAAAGATAAAAGAACTACTGAATGAGTTGATTATGGACATTCAAGCTAACTAAGTTTTAAATGGTGCGAATTTAAATTTGAAAAAAAATCTAGATCTTATTAATATTATTAGAGTACTTAAAGTTTTAGTACTAAATAATAGCAATCACTCTAAATTAGGAGTTTATTTTCTATGTAAGAATTTGTACCTATATATGAATTCCTCCTAAATAAAGAATTGTATTAAGTAGAAATTTATACATCTTTAGTATTTTATTTTCTGTGTAAGAATTTGTACCTAAATAGCAATTCCTCCTAAATAAAGAATTGTCTTAACTAGCAATTTGTATATTTTTAGAATTGTTATTTTAGCCTATAAATAGACATTTTTTGTAAGTTTTAGAAATCAAATCAGACAATTTTAAGTGAAATAGAAAGTAAGGGTTTTTCTCTCTCAATTCTTTTGAGAACTAAAGAACTTATCAAGAGGTATTTCTTCTTGTAACGTTCAAATCAACTTATCACTTTCAATTCTCTTTTTTTTTTTTTTTAAGTGTGGCGTTTATATTCTTCTTGAATACGTTAAGTTCGTATTCTTTTGAATATTGAGTTTAGGGTTTATATTATTAAATTCTAATTTACTTTTTCTAATTATTTTTTGATTTTTTGTGTGCGTTAAGTCCCTAAATTACGTCTTTTTGGGATTTTTCGCATCACACATTTTTAAATTTCATGTTATAACAATTATATTTAAGACATCTATTATACTATCAAGTATGTAAAAATTTGAAATTTATATTTTAAATTAAAATAATTCAGAGAGGTATGGTAGAGATTAAGAAAAAATGAAAATTTTTGATGTTTTTATTGAATAAATTATAATAAAATTGCTTTAAAACTTGAATCAATTAATGATAACTATGTGTAAATTGGAGATAAGATATAAATGTAGCAATATAAGTGCACAAAGAATGATTCAATAAGAATCTTAATGTTCTTGTTTGCATCAATTTTGAATTTAACAAGTCACATGTATATTTTAATTGGTTGACCTTATCATGATTATGACATAAATAACTTATTTTTTCATGAAAATTGTGAGATATTGAATTTATTGTAAATTTATACGAATTTCATCACTTGAAAAAAATTTAATTTGAATAATTTATATTGGACATGCTTTTAAAATAAATAATATAATTCATGATAATTTAAATATTTATGAAATAATTAAACAATTAATTATTATAAATATAAAAGTAAATTAAAAAATAATATATTTTTGATTAAAAATAAAAGATATTAAATAATTTTACTTCTTTATTGAAATCAACTAAAATTTTAAATTGGATATGATTTAGATTTATTTGTGTTGTTTTAAATTTTAAGTTATTTGAATTTAGGTTATTCAAATTTTAAATTATTCAAATTTTGAATTATTCAAATTTTAAATTAATTAGATTTTAAGTTTTTTAAATTTCAAGTTAATTGAATTTAAGATTATTTTATTTTGAATTTTTTAGGTTACAACTCATTGATTGTTTCAATTAAAAGATGTTGGGTCAAGTCAGATTTTAGGTGAATTATATTAAGTTATTTGGGTTGGGTCCGTTTTTGACAGCTCTAAATGTAAGTGTTAGAAATATGCAAAACAAGAGTAAATTTTAAATGCTATTGAGACAATTTAACACTATGTGAGATGCCTACGTTGAACAAATGTATGCATCATCTTTTGATTCAAAGTTCTTGTTGGTGCGTTTACTCAAAATTCTCAACAGAGGATTTTGTTCAATAACTTCCACTTGCTTACTTCATTAGTAGTAAATATCTTAACCATTTGTGCATTTCTTAAATGCATGTGAAGTCTTTTGATGTTGATAATACTTAATTCTTGTTAGCTTTCAAATACCATACACGACACTTGCTTTTGTTTTTTTTTTTGTTAAATCATGGTGAGCTTGCAACTAATTATTTTTCTTGTCGTGTACAATTAGCACAATTGCTTTTGCTTTTTTTTTTTTTAGGTATGCATCTATAGATTATTTTCCAAAGTTCGTGTTTTTTGTTGCACAATCATGCTTGTTTCTCTGTTAATGTGTTAGCCATGCTTAAAGAAAATCATCAACAAAAGCGACAACAGTTTATTTGTATGATGATATTATTATTAATAAACTCTAAAGATAAAATCTAAAAAATAAAGAGAGTCTATAAAGATAATAAATTAAACTACCTTTGACAATTCTAAAATTTTGGTGGTTATATGATATTGCTAGATGTTAATATTAATTTGTGAATGTAAATTATTTAATTAGAAAATTAATAATGAATTAATTTAAGAGTTAGAATCTTTAAAAGAAAGAAACGAGTCTAAACGTAAAGCTTACAAAATCAAGAATGATACTCACTAAGTCGGGTTAGGAAACAAAAAAGCACATAAGGATAGTAGATCAGAAGGAAAAAACCTAAGCTTTTATCAAGAATAAAGAAGAAAAGGAAAAAGCTAGAAAGTTTGAAATCTAGATAGATTTTAAAGCACATTATGGTCAAGGATTTAAGAATGCAACCAAGGATTTGATGCAGCCAAATAACTTCAAAAACTTTTAGGAATATTATAAATTAGTACCAAAAGTTGAAAATTAGGGGATGAAATCTTAACTTTCAAACCATTGAACATGAATCTATCACTAACCAAGGTAAAGCATGCAAAATCAAGTAAAAAATCTTTAAAAATAAGGCTCTATAGCTAGGAAAAATCCAAAACCATGACCTTGAGTCACTGCCATTATAAAATTAGTAGAAAATTATTAGGGTTTGGGATATTATAAGAGAAAAAGAGATCAAGAAGAGAGAATTTCAGAAAGTGGGAGAAAAATTGTTTACAGCGAGAAAATTGGGATTTAATATTTTCTTCTTGTTTAATTCTAAATACCAAAATGTATATAGCTGTAAATGTGTCAATATAAGGGCTTTATCACTTAGTAAAATCAATGTCTATTACTCAGATGGATTTTCCTAGGTAAAAAACAAAAATTCACCCCCCACATTTGAACTTTTATTGATTTATGTCCACTTATTTATTTATTTATTTTTTTTATAAATTTGAAATCCATGCACTACCTTTATGTCGTCCACATAAATCCACCCATTACCAGCATTTTCTATTAAGTCATGCCACCTATTGTCTAATGGCATGACTTGTCATCTAAGTCATGCCATGTCATTTGCCACATCATAAGTTAATGATAGGGCAACTTTAAAAAAATTGAATATAAAATATATAATGACTTAAATTATATTTTTTTGGTTTTTGTTTACACCTTTTTGAATATGTTGTTTACAAAACTTTTCAAAATAAAAACAGATTACTAAAATTTCTCAAACACATGCGTAGTCACTCTTTCCCTATCTCTCTCTTTATCTTTAGTATTGTGTTTAGCTTACCGCCACATTTTTCCTTCTCATTTTTTTTTTTATTCAACCCACTATATTATTTGTTCATTAAGCCTTAGATATTTGATCTCTAATAGTCCATATGCTAGCACATATAATTAATGGGTATAATGGAAACAAAGTGATGGGTATGATGAAGACAATTGAAAAATAGGCAAACCAATTAAAGGAAACTCCATAGCCATGTACCAATGAATAAAAATATAATAGATATTATGAAAGTCATAAATGAAGTTAGGTTACTTAAGAGACAAGGAGAGTTGTGATTTTTTTAGTTATTTGTCTTTATTTTGGAAAATTTTCCAAGAAATTGCTACGTCATTAATTAATGATGATATGGCAATTGATGTGGCATGAATTGGATGACATGACATAACATTGGGCGATAGGTGCCATGATTTAATGTAAAATGTTGGGAGTTGGTAGATTTATATGGATAGTGTGAAGGTGGTGGATGGATTTTAGGAAAAAAAAAAACAAAAAACAAAAGAGAGAAAGTTAAAATAAATTAACAAAAGGCCAAATGTGGTGTTTACCTTACAACCATTATCTTACTTCTCATTTATTTTTATTTCAATCCATACTATTATTTGCCTATTGATCCTTAAATCCTTAATCTCTATTGTTCATATTTTAGACAAGTAACTAATAAGTATAATGGAAACAAAATAATGAATATGTTGAAGACAACCAAAAAATTGGTAGGTCAATTAAAGGAAACTCCACAATGATGTATGAACTAATAAAAATACATAGGATATGATGAAGGGAAAAAAATGAAGATATGGAGTTGTAAACAAAAACTAAAAAATATAATTTTAGAAATTATATATTCAATTTGCAGTTTTTTTAAAAAGATTGCCAAGTCATTAGCTAATGACAACTTTACAATTGACATGGCTTGATTTGGATGATGTGGGATAACATTAGGTAATAAGTGGCATGACTGAATAAAAAATGCTAGGATTAGGTGGATTTATATGAATGACATAAAGGTGGTGAGTGGATTTAAAAAAAAAAAAAAAGAAAAAAAGGAAAAGAAAGTGGGCATAAATCAATAAAAGTCCAAACGTGGTGGGTGGATTTTTGTTTTTTGCCATTTTACTAACACATCACACTCAAACTCAATGACAACATATCACATGACCATTCTATCTCTCTTTCAACATTTAATACTAACTAACAAAGATTAACAACCTTTTCGAGAGAATTAAAGGAATAATGAACAGGAAAACAAAATTAATTAAAGGAATAATATATGAGACCCATAACAAGTTGCCCCACAACAAGAATAGCCTTGTCCTTAAAGGACAAAATTCCGGGAATTGTGTGCTAATGAAGCTAAAGTCCTCCTATATAGCATCTTTAGTTGAGAGATTGGACAATTGGATGAGCCTTTGAATATTAACTCAATTATTTCTTTTGACAATCCTATGATCCAACATAGCTATGGGCTCCACAAGAAGCTGTCCATCCTTTCTATTGAGTGGTAATTAAGCCATCACTTAAACATTAAAACCCACAACCTTTTTGAGTAGTGAAACATGAAAAATAGGATTAATGGTAGAGCCCTTTAAAAGTTAAAGATAATGGACAACATAATCCACTTTAGCCAATAATTGAAAAGGGTCATATAATTTTGATGCAAGCTTCAAATTTCTCCATAAAGAAAAAGTATTCTACCTATAAAGCTACAATTTGAGATAGACCCAATCTTCCATTTTATAGTTCATATCACTTCTGCCTCTATCAACATATTATTTTATTCTATGTTGGGCCTTAGTCAAATGCTTTTTAAGTAGATTAGTCATAAGTTCTCTTAGAGAAGGGACTCAAATGAAGTGACTTGTAAATGATACATTGGTAACTCAATTAATTAGGGAGCCTAATACCCAAACAAAGCTTTGAATGGTGTCATACTAACAATAAAATGATGGCTATTGTTTTACCACCATTTAGCTAAATAGAATCACTTGACCTAATTACCAGGCCTTTGAAAAGTCATTCATCTTAGATAAGTTTCAACACAATAATTTAATCTCTCATTTTGACCATTAGAGTGAGGATGATGTATAGAGCTTAAGTGTAACTTAGTGCTTACCATCATAAATAACTCCTTTCAAAAGAGATTAGTGAAAATATTTTCTTTGTTAGATACTATAGTTTAAGGCATTATGTGCAATTTGTAAATTCTAACTATAAAATACTTGACAACTAAAAAAGCTGTGAAATGATGAGAGTGCCATGAAAGGCCATACTAGTTGTACATGTCAATAACCACTATGATAACATTCTTTCCTTATGATTTTGGATGCCCTTTAATGAAGTCCATGCTAATGTTAATTTAGGCCATTATTGGGAATTGTAGCATTGAAGAAGACTTAGGTATTTGACATTTTTAGTCTTACACCTTTGACAAATGTTGTATACTTGTACTTGATTTTTGACTACTTGTTTTTTTAATCTCTAACAAGTGTTCTTAATGCTAGAATGTCCTCCTAGAGCTGAATTATGGAATAGTAATATTTGAGACCTTAGGTTATTAATGGGCACTAGATATATCCATCCCTTATATTTGAGTACTTTATTCTGTAGAGTATAATGAGGTTTAGATTGGGTTGTTAATATGAGCTTAATTATGTGTTCTTAAGCAACAATGACTTGTTCATAGCTAAGGAGGAATTTTATGTACCACTAAGGAACTGTAATAGTGAGAGTGTAGCAAGCGTTGTAAATTTGATCAATAGGCTTTTCATAAATTAACCCCTTTATTCTAGAAAAAGCTTTTATTTTCATCTCCCTTCTTATAAAGAATAGTATAATCCAACTTATAAGCTTGGTAACTTTGATTTGAATGTAAGTATGAAGCTATTGTTGCAATAAATATTTAGACTTTCATGATTAGTTTTTATGTCAAAAGAATTCCCCTCTAGATAATGCATTCCTTTGCTTATAACCATCAAAATGGCTAATATCTCCTCCTAAGGATAAAAAGGACCTAATGCCTACTATAAAGTTGTTTAATGAGATAGGTTATTTGTCTGCGCTCTTGTATTAGTATTGCTTTTATGTCTTTGGCATTGGCATTTATCTCTAACAAAGGACTTAAGGAAATTTGGTAGTGCCAATACTGTAAAATGGTTATCTTGAATGGTTGAAATGTCTAATTAGGCTTTAGGGTTCAATAAAAATTGTCTTTTAGTAGCTCTATCAATGGTTCACTCAATTATTTATACCCTTTAATTAATATTCTATAATACGTTATTAACCTTAAGAAGCCTCTCAAGCTAAGGTGAGAGTAGGCCAATTGATCATAACCTTAATGTTTCTAGGATAAGTTGCTATATATTTCTTAAATATATCATTACCAAAATACTTAACTTGATGCTAACTAAAGGAACCCTTTGACTATTTTGCATAAAGTTATCGTTTCCTTAACATATCTAGGGCTAATGTAAGATGTTAAATATAAATCTCCAAATTAGGACTGTAGATCAATAGATTGTCAATGAAAGCCAACATGAATTTCCTTAAATACTTTTAAAACAGATGATTTATAAGTGTTTGAAATGTAGTTAAGGCATTTGTAGGCCCAAAAGACATTACTTTGAATTCATGATGGTCATGATGTGTCTTAAAAGTTATCTTATAAATATTTTCTTCCTTCATCCTTATTGGTGAAGATCATTAGTGATAGGATTGGGAAATTTGTCTTCAATAGTCAAAGAGTTCAATTACTTATAATCCACACAAAAGTGCTAGGTTCTATCATTTTTCTTAACCAATAAGAAAAGAGAAGCAGATGGCTTGAACTAGACTATATAATTGAGAAACTTAGCATTTTTTGCACCAAACTCTTAATTTCATTCTTTTGATGAGTAGGGCATATATAAGGCCTCAAATTCACTAGTTAAGTCCTAAGTTTTAGAGGAATATTGTGTTCATAAGGTCTTATGGGTGAAAACTCTTTAGGTTCTTCAAAAAAATCTTGACATTGATCTAAGATTGTATGCAATTGCCTTGGTAAAGCTATGGGTTTAATAGGTGCTACCATGTCCAAGATGTGAGCTTAAATTCCGCTCACCTCTTTTTTAAAGAAAACTCTATAATTTACACCTAGTCATTAGTCTATGAGGAGTTGCTTAGGTGAAGCCATAAAATTCCATTGGTTCCTTTCCTTTATAAATGTTAATTTTAAGTTAGAGAAATCAAATGTTATTGGCCCTTATTTCTCGATCCAATCAACTCCTAATACTATATCATAAATTCCCAATAGTATCAATCTTAAATTAGTAGTAAAAGTATGCATATGTATCCTTTATTTAAATTGATAACACTTCTCTATATTCATCTTAGTTACACTTACCAATATTGGCCTAGTTTTCTTTATTAGCCATAATTACCAATATTAGCCACATTGGCATCCAAGAAGCTATGAGTGGCTCCTATGTTGACCAAAATTATCAAACTCTTCTTAATAACATATCCCTTTATCTATAATGTGTTTTCTCTTGTATCTTTATTAATGACATTAACTAATAATGCCACTAAAGTCTCATAGATGTTGTCCTCTTTAAAGTTTTTAGGACTTCTTTCCTTCTTTATAGCCTAATGGAACTGTGATTCCAACTCTCTTTCCATGACATGCAAAGCCTATTTCTTGGCACATTTATGCCTTAAGAAACACCTTTTTCCACATTGAAAGCATGAATTAGGCTTTTTGACCATCTTCACAATATGCTTTTATTTAATAGTGCTTGGGTTAATAACTGCAGGCTTCATTTCAATCTTTGTATTACGATTTACATTAACACTAAGTTGTCTCACAACAATAGAGTTAGGCTTAGGAGCATAAGGTCTAAAAGATTCATTAATAGTCCTCACTAGCCTATGGTACCTATTGAGCCCTTTTACCATTTCCTATTATAGCTTTGCTTGCTTATATAATTGGATTAGTGATTTACGTTGTGATATCCTTACTTTAGGTTTAAGATTATCACTTAATCCACTTGTGAAACTTTCTATAAAATGTTCTTTAGATAGGCTTGGATTATAGTGCTTCTTTATAGACTTTAAGTCCTTAAATTTATCTTAATGATCAATTATTGATCCAATTTATACTAGTTTTATAACTCTTTAATAACACTCATTAGCTTTCAACTACTAAACTTGATATATAAATCATGATAGAATTTTTCCTAAGTGACTATACTTTGGTACAGTAACCAACATTGGAACCAAGCCTCAAGTCTCCTTCCTTGGAACACAGTTGCTATGTTTATTATTACTCCTTCTTTTACATTATTTAACCTAAAGGGTTGTACTTCTTAATCAAACCCCTAAGGTTCATACTTTCAAAATAAGGTAGAATAATCCTTAACCACTAGTTTCCATAATTTGCTTCTTATAGGCAATACTACTTACTTAAGAAGTATATTCCTTAGGGATTAGTAAAATCCCTATAAATTCATGGTTTACTTATCATTCTATTACCTAAACACTCTCATTAAGTTCCATTACTTGATATTTAACAGCCAACTCCTTAAATTTAATTGTCAAGGATTCCATTAACTAAGAAAAACGAGTATCTTATTAAGTGAATCTCACCTCCTAAATAGACTATAACTGCATTGTGCAATTTTCTTAGTCCTTTAGTTGAGCCTACATTAGAACCATTTGCTCTTGAAACCTTCACAAATTGTCCTTTGACACCATGGAAGAAGTAGCATTAGTCATCATCACAAATTTTGCCTTCATTGCAAGGGTGTACACACTTAGTAATCTAAATGAACATAACTACTATGACACAAAACTTGTTAGGGTTTGGGAAATTAGTAAAGAAAAAGAGATTGAAAAGAGAGAAAATTTGTTTAAAAGACATCAAAAATTAAGATTTAATGTTTTCTTCTTATTTATTTCCAAATACCAAAAAGTATATATTTGGACAAGTGTCAATATAAACACTTTATCACTTAAAAAAATCATTGTTTATTACTTAGATGAATTTTACTAATAGAGTGCATTACGACTCAATTGCAATAAAGCATGTGGTCATTTCGTCTCTCTATTAACATATAATACTAACTAATAGAGATTAACAACTTTTTAAAAAGAATCAAAGGTATAATGAAAAGGAAAACCAAATTAATAAAAGGAGTAATATAGAAGGCCTATAACAAAAAATCAAAAATCAAGTAGCCTACGATGTTAAATTAAGACTTTAGAGCCATTTAAACCTACATGCAAGCTTAAAATGTAAACAATCACATGAGACAACATCAATTAAAACCTTAACCTAAGCCCTTTAAAGTTTGAAACAAAAAGACAAAATTTGTTTGGAGAACCATAAATAAGAAACAAATCAAGGTTGAAAAATAATTAAAAAAAAAACTCTAAAACCAGCACAACATCAAAGCAGATTCAAAAAATTTGAAAAGAAAAGGGAGAAAAGAATAGTTAGCTCGCAATAAGGCTTCTTTATGTGACCAAAAAACACTTAAGTCATGTGCAACTAGGAAGAAAATGTGAAAAATAAAGCAAAGCATGCAAGACCATCTAAAATCAAAACAAATGTAGCATGAGGAAAGAAGAATAAAGCCAAAAATGCAAAGGGAGAAAAGTAAGAAGGAGCAAGAGAGGTAATAGTAATAAAGGAAGGGAGGAAAAAATTAGTTATGCAAAATAATGCTTATAAGATCTTTTAAAGTGACATCATTTTGATGTTAAACTAGGGGAGCCTTGGACTAACAATTTGACTTTAATGTTAGGTCTCATTAGGCTTTCTCTTATAAAGGCTAAGTTGTTAAAAGTTTAATAAAAGAAAATAAATAAAATAATAAAAATGAAAATTGAAGAAAATTTAAAATTTGTATAGCCTCAAAAATGAATTTATAATCATTGTATAAATATTTGAACAAAATTCCAATTGCCAACAAATTTCAAATTCTTATATTTCTAAAATCAATTTTCAAGAATTTCAAAAGTAATTCAAAATTCCCAAACCTTAATTGCCAAAAACCAATTGTTTGAGGAAAGCTTAATTGAGTGACTGAATAGTTTGACTTTGTTTTACAAAATTTCTTTTAAAAATCCAATATTTTTAAAAAATAAATCAAAATTTGACTTTCATAAATTTCCAAAAAATCTAAAATCCCAAAATTTCAAAATTTTTAAAAAATTCCTTGGAGCTAAAGACTTTATTAAAAATTTTCCAATCATTTTTCAACACCTCAAAGCAAAAGATCTCTAGTAAAAAGAATATTGATAATTTCCAAAAATTTCTTAAGTCTAAAGTGATCATATTAAAACACATCCAACCCTTTTTTGATTTCACCATTAAAATCATCCTAAATCTTATTTGGACTTAGTCCTAAAATAAGACCCTTCATTAAAAGCATCTAATAACTATGACACAATTCTTAGTTAAAGCATAGAGCCATTGTAAAATGTGTCCCTCCATTTTCTAAATCCACATATCCAAAAGCAATCAAGGAAAGACCAAGTGGGTAAGTGACTTATCAGAATAATCAACGTCAAATATAATTCACATAATTTAACTTCAATAATTACTTCCAGACAATTTATTTGAATTTGTAACAATATAAAGGTTAGAAGTTCCTTGACAAAAACTTCTCAATAGTAGGAAGTTTCATTAAAAATTCTTTTAAAACTATTCCTTAACCTAAAAGTTGGAAAACATGAGATAAAAGTTTCCTTGAATTTCGTACCATCTTAAAGATTGGATCATTTAAGTCAAATTTTCATTCTAATTTCATTAAGAATACATAAACCTTAATGTATGTCCATGGTAGAAATTCCTAAAAGTTACATTACATGAAGAAAGAAAAGTAAGTAAAATATTAGCATGAAAAAGTATAAAAGTAAAGTCAATTTTAAAGTCATAGTACCATTACTTGGGATGGGCACCTTAGTGGTTCTTGACCCTTGTTAGACATAATTGTACTCTTGAACCTTAAGAATCTTGGTAATATAGGACAAGTCTTACTAGTTTAGACAACAAGACAATTCTCTAAATTAGTGGTTATTGTCACTAAATCAATGGTTAAAAAGTTCCAACTACAACCTAAATGCTAGTGTTAAGTCTAGTATCCTAAAATTAATTTGAGACGATGTAATCTTGGATTGCTTTAGGCATCACATAGGTTGAATGAGTTATGAGGGTGAATTAGGTGGAGAACCTTGCAAGTAATGTTTGCCTTTTTCATTGGTAATCCATCATGGTAATGTTGTAGCAATTAGTTGCGACTTTTCACACACTATTCAATTGTAAGGTCTTAAAGAACATTTTATTATATTAGATCTCACCCTCTCTACTTAGGGGCAAGTTGTGACAATAATTGTACACATTTACTTTTATTTTCCAAAAATTATATGCAATAAAAGTAGATATATTTACTTGTGAATGATGTAGTTAATTAAGAAAACAAGAGAGTACAAAAAATCTCTATTAGCAAAATCAAAATATAAAGGGTTAAGTGAAGGAAAGATAATTTTCGTATTTATACCACATCTTTTACTTTCATTAACCATTATTAGTCAAAGTATGTTTTTTAATACTTTAAAATACATGTATAAATTGTTATGAAACATAAATTAGAGTATGTTATATGTAAGTTCTTAAAATATTTTTATCATTGACATGTGTTCTATTATGAAAAAGATAAATGATCTTGTTACCTTATAAATCAAATGCATACAATAATCAATTAATGCAATTACAATATCTAGTATACAAAATAAATGCCAACTACCTAGCAACTACTATATATTTATGAGGAAGAGCTACATTTGAAAGATTTGGTTTATCAATCAAGCTAGTTTTGATTTTTGATTAGTAAAAGTATTTGATGTTAAAAAAATGAATAAAAGCTTATTTTGTTGTATTAGGCTCAAGGATGTGTCAACATATGCATCTTATAATAAATATGATATATAAGATATTAATGATCTACTAATGAAACTATTTTCTTCTTTATAAAGATCTTTTCTACTTTAATTTAAATTTAATAGTAATAGTTTTTTTTGTCAATAATTAACATTTATTGATATAAAAAGAAGTACAAAGTATATATATTTACACAAAGCATATATATATATATATAAATTGGTCAAATCAATAAAATTCCTTTAAATAATATTATTGGTAGCAATACATTTACCTAACACTATTTTAGCTAGACACTTATTCCTTATAAATACATATCATAAGAAAATCATTTGTCATGTCTTCCCAATATTTTTATAATAATTATAATCAATATAAGTAAACTAAAGAAACATGCACAAGTTGGCTTTCTTAGTTGTGCTATTTATTTTGGTTGACTTTAACTCTGTGTTTTTTTTTCTTTTTTTTTCCAATATGTTTTATTTTATTTCTCTACCTTTTCTCTTTTTGCTTATAGGTATAGTGATAAAAAGTTAAGGGAAGGGATATATAATTAAAGTATACTATATTTTGTAATAGTAATTAATGGTCTCTAATAACAATCTTTAAGTCATAGTAGTCAATGTTCTTATATTGAAAAGAATGTAAATTGGTGGTTGGTAGATATGGAGATAAAAGGTGAAGCAAGGGATATTAATATTCCATATAATACAGTAAAGGGAATGTTGGGGTTTTAATCCTCACACATTATGGAACCTAAGATCCAATTATAAACATACATATAAACCATAATAAGAATAAGAAAACAACCAAGATAAAACAATACTTGCATAAAGAGATTCACTTCATTCAACAAATGCCTACCTACACCCATAGAGAGAGAAACATATATTATTCTATGAGAAACTACATTGTACATTTAGAAAACTTATGTTTAATACCCAAATCCAAATCCTATGTACACCTAATTCAAAACCTAATAGATTCAAACATCATAAGAGGCATCACAAAGTCTTATTGCACTTAAGCCTTTTTTCTTTCCTTTCTTTTCTCTTTACATCTCTCTTTCTTTACAACTTTTGTACATAAAACTACCTCTTTATATAGGGAGAAAAATACATGATAGTAATAATGGTCAGTATGCACATCTATACAACAATAATGGCTTGGCATATTCACTAAGGTAGTAATAATGTCACACATTTATATTTCACACATTTCAACATAATCTTACCCTGACCTATTTTAACACATTTATTACCCACATATTCCAACATATTATCTACCACACACTTTAACACAATACTAAATATGGTATGGATATAGAATTGTCCCTCTTTATAAAATATTATTATAGAGTTTCAACATTAACCTTTATATACCATTTACATATCCCAAATAATCTTGTTTTGCTTAAAATATTTGACCAATAATGTGTGCAGTTACAACAAGCTAATCACGTTATTAGTTTCAAAAACAAACCTTAAGATATCATTCTTTATAATAGGAATTTCCCTTAAACCATCATTAATCCTTAAAAGCACCATATGTACCATGCTTTCAGTTATCCTTTGAGATCTTAGGAATAAATGCCTTCATAAGTGAATGATAACAATTGATACTTTTTCCTTACAAGACTATCATCTTACATGATTTGCATAGTTCTACCTACCAATTATGGAAACTATTTGGCCAAATAATGTTAGATTTTTTTTTTCCACAACTTTTGGATATATAATGCCACCTAAATTATATTGCTCCCCTATAATACAAGGTCCCTTATAAAACTACAAGCAAATTTAACATTGCAAAAGTATCCTACAATAAGATTATGAGGACATTTCTACCTATAATAAATAAGGAGAATTTCAACCATTGTCATTTTACATAGAAGACAATATCTATGCCTATAGTTTTTGAAGTTAGATCTACATTTATTAACTTTAAATCTTTGTTCATTTTTTTTTTCACATGTACCTTTATCTTTAAGACATATCTTTTCCTTCCAATATGTGAATTCATCCCTTGTTAAATAAGATATCATTTCTGTTAACCATGTACATAAAAAACCAACTAAATCTCTATTAATCTTGAGCCAAACACCATTTACTAGAAGTCATGTATAGTATTTGATATCACTCATTAAGTTTTTGCACCCCACACACTCCAATTATAAACATATACATACACAATAATGGAAATAAAAAAATAGCTAAGATGAAATGGTATGTATATAGAGTGATTTACACGGTTTGACAAATTCCTACCTATGTCCATAGAGAAAGAAATATCTATTATACTGTGAGAAATTACACTTTACATCTAAGAACCTTATGTATAATACCTAAACTTAAATCTCATGTACACTTATCTTATAGCCCAATAGATTAAGACACCATAAGAGACATCATAAGGGCTTATTATACCCAAGTTTTCTACCTAACCTCTCTTTTACTCTACAGGTAAATACATGGTAGTAATAATGATCAATATGTATAACTATATAACAATAATAGATGTACATAGGGTACATGAGATACAACACAAATAACTACAGACATTTATAGTTCACATGTTTCAATATTATCTTACCTCATACCCATTTCAATGCATTTCTTGTTGACATACTTTGACACATTATCTATTATACACTCTAACACAGTAATAAATATTATTTGGATATATAGCAAGGACTGCATTTTTCTTGATAACTTTTGAGTGTTGCTTTAATTTATGCATATGCCACCCTCCCTATCAAGTTTTTAGGTATTAGAAACTAATTATTGTAGGAGGAAATGTCCCTCACAAATGTAGACATACAATGCACAAACTCTCTTTATTCCAAGTTATGTATACGTATAAATTATGAGCTTTAGCTTGATTTATATTACTTTTTTGTTTTAAAATCCAATTTGTGTTATGGGAATTGTAACCTCTTATATGCATGAAAATAATAAGACCCTAACTTCAAGATAGTGTAGTTGCAAAACTAATATTTTTTTTTTTAAAAGAAACAAATATTTTGAAAAATAATATTTATTACAGTTATCATGTTATTTTATAATTTTATATTAAATTTACTTTCTTAATAAACATTCTTCAATTTTTTATGGTTATTTGTTGAATTTTTTTTATCAACAAATAATTAATGCCTTACCTAAAAAGATGATGAACATTTAATGACTTAAATTTGACAAATAAATGGAGATAGTTTTCCAAATATAGCTTGGTGAGCTATAAATAGCAAAATTCTTAAGGGTTAAAGACGGTTGAAACCATCATCATTGTAATTTATCAAATCATATGAATTTTAATTTCTATGTGGCAAAAAATTTTATTCTTTCATACAATCCTAATGATTTATGACATAAAATGTGTCAAGTTCATTAATGAATAGCTGAAAATTTTCTTCTATATAATCTTCTTGTATGAACAAGAAAAGGATAATTATATTACATTGTCATCTATGTATTTTCCTTTAATATTTACATATAAGCATTACTTTGTGGTTTAGAAGCAACGATTAACTTTGTTATAGTATGAACAAGATTTTTAGAGATTTTGGTTAAGTATTATAAAAGTGATTCTTAATGTGATTGGTGATTTGATTGATAGAACGGTGAAGTTAGATGCCTTGACACTTTTGCTTAGGAGGGTAAATTTTCCTGTCTTTGTGTTCAAATTGATCTTGGCAAGCCTCTTGGATAGGATTATGCTCACGGTTGAATATGAGGGTCTCCCTCAAATCTATTTTGAGTGTGGGCAGGTGAGTCATATTAAGGATAATTGTCCAAGCATCGTTAACTATGTCCAGAATGATAAGGCTGGTGATGGTAGTAAGCCTCTAGAGGGTCCCCTCTATGCATGTTTCAGACCCTCGTGTGGAAAGGTTTGGTGCTTGGATGCAAGTTCAGAAACATGATAGAAAAAGGGGTTCAGTCATGTATTGTAGGAAAATTGTCGAATGAGGAAACTTCTTTTAAGGTTAATTCAATTGTGGATGGATCACATTTTGCGGTCCTGGGGGAGATTGATGTGAACATTAGTAGCAGAAATTCGGCCAAGAATATTGGTAAACAACAATAAGGAGAGGAATATACTGAGCCAATTCTAAATGACAACGATAAGATTATGTCTCTAGCCTTGGTAATTGAAGAGGCTCTCCCGTTGCAATATTTGGGATTCATATAAGATCATATAGTATTCCCACTCACCAGTTGCTGGCAATGTTTATCTTGTTAAGGAAACTCTACACTTATAGGACCATTGCTATTAGAATTAGAAAGGAATCAGCCCCACTAGACTCGTGTTAATGAGTACTCCACTAAGGGTATAGATGGCAACCAAAAGGTAAATCCTTTGCCCTAACAACCTCTGAACTTTTCTAATGTTAGGCCCTCACTAGCAATACCTAAGCTTGCTTCTATTTTTGCTAAAGCCTTTTAGAGGCCCAATTCAGATACTTCGCTAAGACCACCGCCTCCTAAGCCGTTGGACCCGATGTCAGGCCCCTCCTCTTATCTTTCGGTAAGAATAATCGAAGAAAGAAACCTAACCGGGCCCAACCATATTCTCTTCCTGGCCTTCTTCCACAGGATCAAGGGGATCTTAAACCCGAGGTAGGAGAAATTGGGATGGGTCTTGATTTTACATCAATAAAACAAGGTAATTCCCTTGTGCATAATTTGGAGGAGTCCTCTTTCAACTCTAATAGTAATGAATTTCTTAGCTCCGATTGTACGGGGTGCTAAGAAAATAAGACTTACCTGGACCTTGAAGGACTTCTTATCACTGCCTAAACCATGTGTTTTAGCTATCTTGGAGTCTCCAATTTACATTTGAGATAGTTGCATTTGTTATTAAATTTTGAATTTGTATGGGGTATGTAGAGTTGACCCTACTAGCTACTTTATGGTGTCTGGCTTCCATGGGATAAGACGAGAATACAACTGAAAATTTTACATAATTCTACCCACGCCATCAACATAATAGTGTTGGAAAATCAGTCGCCATCCTAGCTCCTTTCATGCATATGTGCTAATTTGAATGATACTATTAGAGAAAAGTTGTGAGAAGGCCTTAAAACAGTTACGAATGGTATCTCCTTGTCATGAGTTCTCATTGGTGATTTCAATGACATAGTCTACCTTTTGGAGAAGAACAGTGGGTCTCAAAAGGCCACTAAAAGGTGTCATATTTTCCAAGAGCATGTGGAAGCTTGTCACTTAATTGATATTAGGTATGTAAGACCTAAATTCACATAGTGGAATAGCTGCTTAGGTGCCCGTATTGTTTGAGAAAGAGTAGATAGAGCCTTGATATTTGAGTCTTGGTAGCTGAAGTTACCTTAAGCTAAACTATGTCTTCTACCTCGCATTAATTCCAATCACTGTCCCCCTTCTTCAGCTCCATGGCTGTACTCTTGGTTATTTTGCAAACCATCGTTTTCGATTTGAAGCGATATTGATGATGTTTGAGGACTTTGTGTAAACTCATTGGCTAGATCATTTTGTCTCAGTTCCACATACTATTTCTCAACTTCAAGGAGTAGTATTGACATGGAATAAAGCAACATTCAATAATTTGTTTCAAAAAAGGGTAAATTTTGAATAGGGTGGGGGGTATCCAGCAAATGATTCTTTTGCATGACACCATTAGGGCAAGACATCTTGAAGCCTAGTTCATATCATAATACAACGAAATTTTGGACTAGGAGAAGCTTTTCTAGTTCAAGAAATTGCAGAGCCATATGATTTTTGTGGGAGAGAAAAACACTAAAATTCTCCACCCTTCAACCATTAAATAAAGGAGGTAAAATTATATCCATTTCCATAAGAGTGATACCAATGAGTGGGTTGCCTATCAAGAGAGGTTAAGGCACATGGCTGGAGATTTCTATGTTTTTTTACTTTCAAACTCTATGAATATCCGAAAGGGCCTCACCTTTTGTTTCTTAGCTAGTTGTTCTAGCTACTCTAGTGGAGTTGTTGGGGGAATTACCAAGCTTGGAGGAGGTGCTCTCAGCTGTTAGTTCTATAAGGCATAGCAGGTGCTTGCAATTGATGGTTTTCAAGTCGTTTTCTTCCAAAAATATTGGCACATTTAGTGAGGAATTGTTTTGCATTGAAGTGGCTTTCTCAAGGTTTGAATAAGACTCTAATTGTTTAATTCTAAAGATGCATCACCTAGAATAATTGAGTCAATTTAGGTTGATCTCTTTGTGCAATATTTTTTATAAAGTTATTACGAAAGTCATTGCAGATCGGCTATACCCACTTATAAGCTCCATTATTAGCCCTTTGCAAGCTAGTTTTCTCCTCGGCAGATCCACTTATGGTAACATTGTTGTTGCTTAGGAAGTCATGAATTTGATTCGGAGAAAAGTATGGTAAAAGGGGCTTTATGGCATTTAAAATCAACTTGGCAAAGCTTATGATTGGAGAAAAGTCATGTATATTTGTCTCAGTCTTCCTACTAATTTCATTTCCTTAGTGATAGATTGTGCCACTTTTGCGAATGACTGTCTTATAGAATGGTGAATGCACAAAAAAGTTCAGGTTGAGTTGCAGATTGTGCCTAGGAGACTCAATATCCCCTAATTTATGCTTTGTGTTGAATGGTTATCTCATCTAATTGTGCAGGCCGTTGATAATAAGTAGTGGAAAGCCTTAAAACTTTCTCAGCCTGGCTCGCCGGTTTCACATCTTTTTCTCCTCAATGATCTACTCTTATTTGGAACTTTACTTCAGCTTCAGCAAAGGTTATTAAGAAGACACTCATGACTTTTGTGCAATCTTTGGCCAAAAAGTGAATCATGAGAAATCAAAGTTGCTTGTATCTTAGAATATTTCTCGATCTATAGCAAGCTCTATTAAAAGGATTCATAGATTTCCTTAGTCTAAGATTTGGAGAAGTACCTCGACGTTTCTCTATTTGAGGATAGATGAAATCCTAAAATTTTCCAAGATGTGGTAAATAAAGTTCAAGTGAAATTGAGTGGCTAGAAATCAAGCTCCTTTTCTCTTGCTAGGAGAGCAAATCTTGCGCAAACAGTTACACAGACAATTCCTTATTACTTAATGCGCACAATTTTCATCCCTTAATCTATTTGCGATAAGCTGGATAGGTGTAAAGAATCAGCAGAAGCCGAGCCTAGTGGCGTGGAAGGAGGTTTATAGACTAAAATGGGTGGGAGGGCTAGGTCTTAAAATGGTTAGAGATACGAATACTACTTTGCTCGCTAGGCTTATGTTGGGATATTCATATCAGCACTGACAAGTTTAGGGTCTAAGTTATGACAGCAAAATACTTCCGAGAATCTCATTTTCTTTATGCTTCCAAGGGCTCTGCCTCTTCCTCTCCTTGGTCTGCCATTATTCATGGATGAGATCTGCTTGTTAAGGGCCTCTAATGGAGCTTAGGAGATGGTAAAAGTATAAGGTTTTGGTACTGGATGTCCCGTTAATTGATATTGAGTGTACTAATCTAGCTACTAATAAGCTTAGTTAGATGGTGGATATTTGATTATTGATGGTGATTAGAACTAGTAGCTCCTGGATGGGAAAATTCTAACGCATGTTTACACGCATCTTCATGATATTTTTGTGGCAGCAAATTGGAGGGTTACAGGATCAACTCATTTAGGCTTTTCACTTGAGATGGTTCTCCGTCAATAAGGCATACACAACTTTAATTGAGGACGACATAGTTGGTGTTGAAGATTGAAAATGGATATGGTAACTTCTAATTCAACAATATATGAGAACTTTCCTTTGGCTTGTTTGGAAAGGTAAACTTCTCACCAATGCAGACTGTTTCATTCGTGATCTTATGAATAATAATTTCTGTAGTTGTTGGGAGATCTTGGAACATGTGCTTCACGATTGTGTTTATGCAAAGAACATTTGGAGTTCCCTTTTCCAAGCATTGGGCTTTGAGCATTCTTTTTCTGATTCTTTTAAAGCTTGGGTTAATAGTGGATGTGTGCCCATTAATATTATTACTCCTATTCTGTTGTTTTTATCACCATAATTTGGTAGCTTTGTAATTGGAGGAACATCTGCATTTTTATTGACGATAAAAGATCTTCAATTACTATGGAAGTGGTGTACAGATGGCTGACTGAAAATTCAAAAGTCTTGTCTGTGAAAAGCCTAATGCAGAAGGGGTTGGCGGATAATATTCCATCAAGCAACAACATGATATGTTGGAAAAGCCTTGAGTCGTTGGTGTTGAAGATCAACGTTGACAGTTGATTGAGTGAAAGGAATGCTAAGCATGGTACGTTATGGCAGCATCCCAAGGGATTTTTGTGGTCAATGAGTGTCTGGATTCAGGTTTTTCTATGGCCATCGGAATGAAGCTTTGGGCCATATGTGTAGCTTTACAGTTGGCTTGACATGAGGGATTCCACAACTTTATTGTGGAAATAGATTTGAAGCTTGCCTTTCAACAAACCTCTAAGGATGGACGAGAATTAAATTTTTATCGACCCTTGCTAGTTGAATTCCGTTGACTTTAATTTCAATCTTGAACTTGTAATTTTCAACACACCTCGAGTAAGGGGAATTATTATGTGAACTTTCTTACTAATTTGGGATTTGTAAGTGTTTAGTCTCTAAGATTATGGGATAGACCACAACTGAGTTTAAACACCTTTGCTTTAGATTGACCTCATTGAGGTCTTCTTTTTTACTTTTTGTTGTTAAGTATTTATTATTATTTTTCTAATTTTGTCATAAAGAAACATTATAACTATAGAACATGTCAACTACTTTTTTTTTTAATAATATTCTTTGAGAGAGAGAGAGAGAGAGAGAGAGAGAATGTGAGGAGAGAGTAAAAAGATAAAATGCAGACAAAAGAAAGAGGGCGTGGAGAGAGAGAAAGAGTGCGAAGAGAGAGAGAGTGGAGAGAAAAAAGTTGGTAGGAGATGGTAGAAGTGTAGGGAGAGAAAAAACAAAGAGAAAATGGGGAAAGAGAGTTGAGAAACTGAAGAGAAATGAGAGAAAATATTAAGAAGAGTCTATAGTAAAAAAGTATTGAGAGATAAAGTGTGGAGTGAGAAATAAAGAAGAGGATAGAGAGAAAAAATATATAAATGGGAGAGAGAAAAAACATAGCGAGAGAATTGAAAAACAATATGGGGAGAAAGATGAGAGAGATTTAGAGAGAATGTTAACTCTTTAATTCTTTATTAAACGTATAGTTGAGAGAGATTTGGACAAAGTGTTTACTTTTTATCTCTAAACTTTCTCTCTCTCTCTCTCTCTCTCTCTCTAGCAATGTGATTAAAAGAAAATAACTAAAACAAACTTAATTTTGTTATTTTTTATATCTTTTCCTTAAAAGAATACTTTTATAACTCAAATTAAGAATATAAAACATATGCTAAATATGTTTTTGTTGTTTGACTCAAAGAAAGAAAAGAAAAAAGAGAATCACAACGCTAGATCAAAATTTACTAGATAGGATGACTCCACAAAAATAACTAAAAAAAAAAAAGAAAAAATTTTATTATGAAAGAAGATTGAGGTTAGTGACATAATAAAATTGTTCAATTTTACATTCTACATAATAAATTTTAAATTGTTTTTTCTCTAGTCAAGGTAAAAATGAGATATTTAATATGATTATGGAATGAGTGTCAATTCTAAGTAAATAATTTAAGAGTTATTAAGTTATGTCAATTGATTGTAATAATATAAATTGTAAAAATTATATATTATAATATTATTATCTTATCAAACATGTGCCTCTCAAATGTTAATCCAAAGTGATGCCTACTTGGACACAAAAAAAATTTGTATACATTATATAAAAATGTTAAAATAATGCTCATATGCCAAATTGGACTCAAATAATGTTTTCCACTCATTTCACATTTATAATAATGTACTTTAGTGAAAAAATTTTTTAGAATTAGTTCCTTAGTTTGTAGGCTATTAACATATAATACTTATACCAATATTATTTTTAGTGTTAAACTTCTTAATATTTTCATTGTAGTCATATTCTTTCAATTTACCTTAACTTATTTTTAAATTTAATTAAATTTTATCAATTTTTTCTTCATTATATTATTTCATTTTTTTTTATAAAAAATAAAAGGTATGGTAAGAATTACATAACGAAAAGGACTTGGATTCTTTTTTGTTTGTCTTTTCAAGTAGAAAATTAGATATCAAATAAAACAAATTGGATTAATATACTAATATATTCAAATTTTGCATGTTTTTACAAATTTTTCACAAATTTTAAATATTAGCAAAGTGATTCCTGTATAAATTTTTAATTATAAATTTGGTAAGAGTTCAAATCACTAAAATGAAATTCATTATATCTCATAATGAGTCATATTTACATTGAAATAAAGTTTATCTACACTTAAAAGAAAGTTGATGACTACGATCTAGGGTGCACAAATACAATATAAAAACAACTATACAAATATGTATATAGACAAATGTCATGATCCTTTGTACGTAGGGATGGAAAATACGTTGAATGTTGACACTCATAGGCAAGGGAAATACATTGGAACTAGACATATAATAAATGCTAGAAAATGCATGTACATAGGAAGTTGAAAGGATATAAAATCCACCTTTAGATCATGAAGGGATCTAATAGTTGTAGCTTGACCAAAACTTGTATAAAAGGGGACCTCTTGCCCCTCATTTGTACACTTTCAATTTTCAAGTGGAATATACTTCTAAAGTTAATCTCCAAAAAGGTTCTTATGAGTTGAGTGTGAGAAGGCTGCTTGGGAATTATTCTCAAGGTTGCACGGGTAGTACGCGAAAAATTCTTAGGCCTGTGATAGTTGGTATCAGAGCAGATTCGTTCCAAGCGCTATGGCAGATCCACGTTTTGATGAAGCGCTCATCATGGGTGATGACTGCGATGATTGTGGGAGGAAAGCCGATAGAGGTGTTGCCAAGGGAAAGAAGAATCATTCTGTTTTGAGTTCGAGAGATCCAGTAGGGGACTTGACACATCGTATGACAAAGATTGAATCGTTCGTCACTGATGTCCAAGGTTTGGTTGATGACCTGACCCAGTCCATCGAAGATGTAGATGTCGAAAGAGAGGAGCTCGTGGTCGAGATACAGGAGCTTAAAGTCGGCATAAGAGAACTTCAAGGAGAGTTGCTAGGGACCTTAAGGGCAGAACTCCATCAGCAGGATGAGTTCTTGGAGACCATAATGATGGCTATGTGCGCGGAGATTATAGAGCTCAAGGGAAAGCTCGCAGAATTAGAGGCAACATGCTTGAATGGGGTGATCACCATGCAAGGACCACGTACAGACGCACCTAAACCAAAGGGGTTTAGGGGTTCTCGAGTGGCTAAGGATGTGGACAACTTCTTATAGTACATGGAATGATACTTCTAAGCCATGAGGATCAACAATAGCCAATTATTGGTAAATATTGCATCTATGTACTTAGTTGATAATACTTTGTTGTGGTGGTGTCATTGGTCAAATGATAGGTGTGGAGATCCTATCACAACTTGGGATAGGTTCGTCGAGGAGTTCCGATGAAACTACTATCCTGCATATGCAGAGGAAGAAGCTCATGACGAGCTAAAGCACTTTGAGCAGAGGGGTGCAGTACACGATTATGTGAAGCGATTTTTGGAGTTTCTACTCCAAATCCCTTTAATGAATGAGACATAGGTGTACCACCAATTCATGAGTGGTCTCAAGCCATGGACCAAATAGGAGCTGAAGCGGTTCCAAGTAGGAGACCTTACAATGACCATTATAGTGGCTGAATCTCTCATAGAGTACAGGACACCTTCCACCTCCCAGTCCAACTCCTGTCCAAAAGATAAGGCCATCACCCGAATGGAGGTAAACTGCTGGCTGGTCCTCAAAGGCTCATGTAGAATCCAACAATGAAGGTCATAGGAAGGTACGTACTTACAAGTGTTACTTTTGTGATGGTCCACATATGGCGCGAGATTGTTCGAACAAGGCCAAGCTAGCTACTTTTTGCAAAGAAGATGAGCCAAAAGAGGAGGCACGATTAGGTTCGCTTTGGATCCTTAGCTCAATCAAGTCAAAAAAGGTGAAGGAGATAAAGGGACTAATGTTTGCAAATGTAAAGATCAGAGAAACCACGATGAGTGCGCTTGTGGATATTGGGGCATCCGATCTCTTCATATCGAGAAAAGCTACCAAGAAACTTAACCTTTGGGTTGAGAAAGGAGCCGGGTGGTTTAAGATTATCAACTCCCAGGAAGTCCCTGCCGTTAGGGTTACTAGGGACGTGGAGCTATAGATTGGGCAATGGAGAAACCAGGAGACCTTTAAGGTAATTCCTCTTGATGATTATGATTGTCACAGGGTTGAAATTTTTGGATAGGATCCATGCGGTGATATTGCCCTTTGTCGAGTGTCTTTATGCGCTGGACAAACGATGTCAGTGCGTGATTCTAGTTCATCGTAAGTCAGATCGTGATCGGAAGATGATTTCAGCAATACAATTTAACAAGGGGGTGAGGAAGGGTGAGGTGACCATCCTAACAACCTTGAAAATTGAGGACAACAAGAGCAAAGGGAGCGAAGTCCTAACATAAGTGAGCCAAGTTCTCAATTCGTTCAAGGATGTGATGCCTCCTAAGTTGCCCAAGAAGTTTCCACCTCATAGAGAAGTGGATTATTAGATCGAGATAGTGCCTGATGCTCAACCACCCGCTATGGCACCATATTGCATGGCACCCCCTGAATTGGAAGAGTTGAGGAAACAACTGAAAGAGCTGTTCACTGTAGGGTACATTTGACCATCTAAGGCTCCGTTCGGTGTGCCTATCCTATTACAAAAGAAACATGACGGGACACTTCAGATGTGCATAGATTATCGAATATTGAACAAATTAACCATTAAGAACAAGTATTGAGGAAACAACTGAAGGAGCTGCTCACTTTAGGGTATATTTGACCATCTAAGGCTCCCCTATTACAGAAGAAACATGACGTGACACTTCAGATGTGCATAGATTATCGAATATTGAACAAATTAACCATCAAGAACAAGTACATAATCCCATTCATTGCAGATCTCTTTGATCAGCTTGGAGGTGCACAGTGGTTCACCAAGCTTGATCTTCGTTCAAGGTATTATCAAGTTCGGATTGCCGAAGGGGACGAGTCAAAGACAACCTGTGTGACTTGTTATGGTTCGTACAAGTTCCTTGTCATGCCATTCGGTCTAACCAATGTTCCGGCCACATTCTGCACTCTTATGAACAAGGTATTGCACTCATTCTTAGATCGATTTGTAGTGGTTTACCTTGACGATATTATGGTGTACAGCTGGATGCTTGAGGAACACATCGAGCACCTTAGATAGGTTTTCTAAGTCTTGCGCGAGAATGACTTGTACGTCAAATGTGAGAAATGTATCTTTACCCAAAAGGAAGTGCCATTTTTAGGGCACATTGTCAGGGGAGGACAAGTGCATATGGAGGTAGCAAAGATCCGAGCCATTGTTGAATGGGAGCCACCAACGAAAGTGATGGAGTTGAGATCATTCCTTGGTCTCACTAACTACTATTGGCGTTTCATTCAAAACTACTCAAACATCACCGTGCCACTCACAGACATGCTGAAGAAGGAGAAACCATGGGAATGGACGGATCGATGTTAGAAGCTGTTTGATCGATTGAAGCAAGTCATGACCGAGGAGTCGGTGTTGGTGTTGCCCGATCCCACCAGGCCTTTTAAATTAAAAACTGATGCTTCAGATTTTGCTATTAGTGGTATTCTTATGCAGGAAGGACACCTAGTGACATATGAGTCGCGAAAGTTGAATGATACTGAGCGATGGTATACCGTTTAAAAGAAAGAGATGATTGCAGTGGTCCATTGCTTATAGACGTGGAGGCATTATCTCCTGGGGTATAAGTTTGTTGTAAGGATGGACAATGTGACCATGATTTATTTTCAGACCCAGGGGAAATTAAGTTCGAAGCAAGCTCGATGGTGAGATATCCTAACAGAGTTTGACTATGTGATGGAGTACAAGCTAGGGAAGGCTAACTTTGTAGTTGATGCTTTTAGCCGAAAGATGGGGCTGGCGAACACAGTGAGTCGACCTAGCTGTCCATGGATCAACCGCATCAAGGAGGGGCTCAAACATGACCAGAAGGCTCAAGCCTTCATTGGATATGCGCAAGAGGGAAAGACCCGATGGTTTTAGTGTGAGGATGGTTTGTTATACACAAAAGGGTGATGACTATATGTGCCACTCCATAAAAAGTTAAGGAAAGAAGTGTTGCGCGAGTGCCATGATTCGAAGTGGGCAGGTCATCCAGGGATCCATGACACCTTAGCCTTTTTCGAAGATCAATACTATTGGCCTCAAATGTGGGATGATGTTGAAGCCTATGTAAGGACCTGTCTTGTTTGCCAACAAGACAAACTTGAATAACATTCATTGCCAAGATTGCTAGAGCCATTTCCTATCCCAACTTGTCCATGAGAGAGTGTTTCCATGGACTTCATAAACTTCATAGTAAACCTGCCTAAGTCCGAGTGATGTCAAACTCTTATGGTTGTGGTGGATAGATTCTCCAAGTATGCAACATTTGTGCTACCAACAAAGGATTGCCCAGCTGAGGAGGCAGCCAAGTTATTTATGAAGCATGTGGTAAAGTACTAAGGAGTCCCACAAACAATTGTAAGTGATTGCGACCCTGGATTCATAGGGAAGTTTTGGTCTGAATTGTTTAAGCTGCTGGGGTCGGAGTTAAATCTCTCTACAAGTTTACACCCCTAAATTGATGGTCAAACCGAATAAGTTAATGCACTCTTGGAGATTTATCTTTGGCACTACGTGAGCACAATGCAAACAAATTAGGCAAAGTTGATCGATGTAGCCCAATTCTCCTATAATTTGCAATGAAGTGAGTCTACTAACCAAAGTCCATTCAAGGTCGTGAATGACCAATAACCATAGACTCCAAGTGTGGTTGCATCGGGCTATCAAGGGAATAGCCCACCTGCATATAAGTTTGTCAAGGATTGGTAGGAACAAGCAAATTTGGCAAGGACATGTCTATGCAAAGCCTCCAAACGCATGAAGAAGTAGGCCAACAAAAAGTGATGATATGTGGAGTACCAAGTTGGGGACTTGGTGTTAGCTAAACTACACACCATTCTTCGGTACAAGGATGTGCACAAGGGGCTGATTCGCTGCTATGAAGGGCCATTTTGGGTGATGCAATGAGTTGGGAAGGTTGCATATAAGCTGGATCTACCACCAAAATTAAAGGTACATCTAGTTTTCCATGTGAGCATACTTAAACCTTACCATGAAGACAAGGGAGATCCAGATCAAGGGGAGTCACAGTGAGCACCACTTGGAGCAAAAACTTCATATGACTAAGAAGTCGAATCCATAGTGGCATATCGGGTCATACAAAAGCGGTATTGTATGCCGAGGTTTGAATACTTTATCTGATGGAAGGGACTTCTAGAAAGTGAAGCAAGTTGGGAACTTGCTGAAGCTCTTTGGCAGTTTAGGAAGGAGATTGACACCTACTATGCTGAAAAAGTGATGAGGGCATCGCATGACTAGGTGGGGGAGAATGTCATGGTCCTTTGTACCTAGGGATGGACAATACATTGAATGTAGACATCTCCTAGAGAAGGACAATACGTTGAATGTAGACACTCATAGGGAAGGGAAATACATTGGAACTAAACATGTAATAAATGCTAGAAAATGTATGTACATAGGAAGTTGAAATGATGTAATATCCACCCTTAGATCAAGGAGGGATCTAATGGTTGTAACTTGTCCAAAACTTATATAAAAGGGGACCTCTTGCCCTCCCTTTGTACACTCTAAATTTTCAAGTGGAATATACTTCTAAAGTTAATCTCCAAAAAGGTTCTTGTGAGTTGAGTGTGAGAAAGCTGCTTGGGAATTATTCTCAAGGCTGCACGGGTAGTATGCAAAAAGTTCTTAGGCCCATGACACAAACATATGTACACACATTTATATTGTACCTATGTATTAAATGCATTATGTGATTCTTATATATATTATTGTTTAGTAATTTTAATAAAAATTATTACTATACCTCCAAGCAAATATTATTATTCAAAATGTATGCTATTTTTTAATATGTAGTATTATGTTATTTACAAAAGTAAATAACAAAGTAGGCCTTTATGTGTAAGTGTAATATTAATTTTTAGTTAGGTTTAATTTTTGTTGTTGAAATTACAAAAAATATTCTAGATGTGTTCTCAGCATATTTGAGGTGTGTCCACAATGTGTCAAAAGCATGTTCGAGATGTGTCTAATTTTCTTTTTAAAATTTTTTTGATAACATGTGTCCAATATGTGTCAAGTCAAACACTTGTTTGACACATCATAAGGTTCTTTCATGTCAAGAGAAGAAAAAAGGGTACTTGTTCTATTGGTAATAATCTTACCTTCTAAGTTAGATTTTGATTATGTGAGCAAAATTACCTAATTTATTCTTAGGATTGAAAACTTTTGAACATATATTGTTACACATTTATTTTATAAATATTTGATTGATTTCTAATAATAGGGGCAACAAATGGCTCTCTAAATGGTTGCTCCATGTAATATTTGTTCATGTGACAATTATTAACACAAATTGGGCAATTTTGACTTCCAAAAGATTAATCAATGCAACCTAACTCTTGTACTAATAAGGAATTGTTTTCATAAATGTAACTAATAGTGTGTAGATATAATTAAATTAGCATTCATAAATTTTTAAGGGATATCTTAGTTGTTTAACACTTTAGACTTATATTTTAGTAGTCTAAAAACTTAATCCTGAGAAGGAATATAAGGTTTATTAGAATGAGAAAAGTTATTTGGTCTACAATGCCACTGAATGGACCAAAGGAAAAAAAATAAAATAACGTCTGTATATTGGGGAAAACGTAACTCCTATAGCAGATGCTTTCAAATTTGAATTACCATTCCTAACATGTTTCTGTAACTTGTGAATGTACTACCCTCAGAAAGTTTGGCCAAATGGGAATCAACTATTTAGGTCATTTCCTGGGTACACAAGTCAAAACTAAAATAAATAATAAAGGGAGATTGTGAATTGTAGAAACATCAAGGAGTGTTACTTCAAGATTCCTTGAATGGAAATTCTTTTGTTTATGACATTTTGTAATTCTCACAACTAACCTCTAATTTTTTTTTTTAATACATATACACATACATATAGACATATAATTTGTCACAGAGTTAGATCTCGATTGTGCTAACCTGCATGACACTTAGCCAATCTTATGAGTGAAGATGAACTAAGTTTTAGAGAGTTTGAGAGAATAAGCGGAGAGTGTTTAGAGGCAAGTAAGAGAGTTAGAAGTGCTAGAGAAGTGGAGAGCACAAGAGAGCTTGCAAGTGGGAGCTTTATTGAGTTATGCAAACATTTTAGCATATGTGTTGCACAAATGAGAGAAGTGGTGTTAGCCCCCTAAGTCCCTCAATAGGGAAATGCCAGCATTGGCAATGCCTTATGCCAGTGCTTGGCATGGAGTCGGCGTGAGACGGACACGTCGAAGGAAATAAGGCAGTTGTGGTGGGTCAATGCGCAAGGCGGCAAAGCCGGGAGAGGCAAGATGCGGGCTGTGGCATTGACACCAAGCAAGGAGAATGTGTTGTGGCCAAGGGGCAGCGGGTTAGGGCATTGGCGCAGAGGAGAAGAGTGTTAGATCACTAATTGGGCAGTAGGTTGGGTTAGCAGGCTGCCAATTGAGGGAGTGATCACTCAAGCACTCTAAGGTCTCCTCCTACCAGACGGCCAGATTCCCTAATGCTCTTTAGGGGGGGTATGCATGTCTCCCTTGAGAGACTAGCCAAGCACAAAGTGGCTAACAGGAACCTGCACAGCAACACATGAGGCTAGCGCATGGACGGGAGTCCAGGCCAGCAACACACACGGTTGGTGCACGGACCGGGAGTCCGGGCCAGCACACAAGCTGGAACAGCAGAAGGACAGGTGGCAGCGTGGGCAAGGCTCTTGGCCATGCACCATGAGAAGAGGAGATCATGGAGGACATGGAGAGAACCCACTAAGTCCCTGCAACCCTATCTGCAGAGAGCATGGGAGAGACATGACTGCATGGGTTTGATGTGTTGGCAGCCTCTCCTTGAGGCGAGGGACACATGACAGCCAGCAGGTATAGGTTGAACCAGTCCAAGTGAGGTGGCAGGCTCTCCTTGATTGTATACCCATGTTCACCCTAGCTTGTAGGAAGTAGTGGGGAATGCCCCATTAAGCATGAGTGGCTTGGCAGCCAAGTCATGCAGCCTATATATAGGTGTGTAAGGTGTCTGCCAAGGGACACCAAGGATACTTGCATATATCCTGACACGAGAGAGAGAAAGTGTAGAGTGAGAAACACTTGTCTTGGCAATCCTTTGTACTTTGTGTTAAGTAATAAAGGTTGGGAAGGTTCCCGTAAGAGTGCTATTATCTCTTGTGCGAGTGTGTGTGAGTTTGGCTGAGACTAAGTGGGCTACTTAGTGCCATCACAAGGCCAAAATTTTGTACGGGATAGTTGGCCCTGTGACAATTGGCCTATTTATACTTGCTCTACCTCCTCAATATGTGGTTACAATTGAATGTTTAGAATATTTACAAAGAATCTTTTAGATATGTATTTATGACAGTCTCCTCAAGAAGTTTTTAGACACAAACACTTCTATATACTTTTAGGACCTTCCTTGCTTGCAGGGACTCAATTTGGTTTGACTTTGCCTTTAAAGATGTTGGATGGGCTTGCTTAAGTAGCATCTTTATGACACCCTCCTCTATCTAATCTTGCGATGACCTCATCACATTTTTAGCCTTATATTGCTTGTTAGGAACTCCTCTTCTCTGGATCATTCTATCGGCAAGGACATGCTCTAACTCCTTGTCGAATTTAGTGACCACAACAATTAGTACATGCTTGGACTCACTTCGATTAGGATCCTCATTGCCCCCATGAAAAGGCTTTAGAAGTCTTACATGAAAGATGCTATAGATCTTGAGTTTTGGTGGGAGTTGACTTGATAAGTGGCCTTTCCCACATGTTTGATGACAACAAATGACCCTTTATATTTCCTTACCAAGCCCTTGTGTACCTTGCACAAGGACTTGAATTGGTTAGACAGTAGCTTTACCATCATTATATCTCCCTCTGCATACTCCTTTGAGCATTGCTTGGTGTTAGTCTATCTTTTCATCCGCCTATTTGCTTTGTCGAGACAAACTCTTGTTATGTTGGCTTTCTCATGTCATTCCCTCATAAACTTGTATGCAGAAGGGTTATTCCCCATGTAGGAAAAGGTAATAATGCTTGGTGTTAGTGGTTTTTGTCCCATGAGAATCTCGACAGGGCTTTTGTTTATTACCTTACTTTGTTAGAGATTGTATAAGAATTGGGCAACATTGAGTAACTTCACCCAATCTCGCTAGTGGCCACTAATAGAGTGCTTTAGATATTGCTCTACCAAGGCATTAACTCACTCAGTTTGTCCATCACTTTAAGGGTGGAAACTTTTTGAAAAGTTTAGATCGGTCCTTGATAGCTTGAATAGCTTATGCCAAAACTTGTTGTAAAGTAGGGGGGTCTTTATCTTTGATTATGCTTTTAGGTATAACCTATAACTTTATCATGTTTTTAAAGAACAAGTGACCAACTCCATTGACCTTGCAGTCAACAGGGGCTAGAATGAAGGTACCACACTTGTTGAACCGATCGACAACTACTATGATGCCTTTAAATTCGTCAGAATTAGGTGGAGCCATAATAAAGTCCATCTAGACACTTTCCCATGGTCTCTCGACAATGGGTTGTGGCTTAAGTAGACCAATTTGGTATTATTGTTCTATCTTAACTTGTTGGCAAACTAGGCAAGTTCACATATAGGCCTTGACATCAACATGCATTTGTAGCCTAAAGTAGTATTATTGGACAAGAGTAAGGGTTTGTGCCATACTTAGGTGACCAACTTATAGTGAATTATGGCATTTTTTGAAGACTTCCTTCTACAAGTTTCCCCATTTAGGCACAAATACTTGATTGCCAATCGTCATTAGGACTCCATCGTCTAACCAGAATCGACGAGTCTTCCCCTTACTAGCCAACTTTAATAGGTTCTTAGCAAGATTGTCTAGTATCATGCCTTCCTCGATTCACTTAAGGAAGTTGCTCTTAGACATACTAGTAGATAAGGCAACTGGTTTTGCCTTTCAACTCAATATGTTAGCAACAACATTGGCTAGCCCTAACTTATATTGCAATGTATAGTTAAACTTGGTTAGGAAGTCTTACTAATGAGTTTGTTTAGGGCTGAGCTTCTTTTGTATTTAGAAGTAGCTCATGGTGACGTTGTTAGTCATTATCACGAACTTACTAACGAGATTGCTTGTTTCAATCTCTCAAAGGGAGCTTGGCATTCCCTTGACCAATGCTATGCATTGTTCTTCTTAAGCAGGTTAGTTGGGGGTGCCACAATGGTAAAATACCCCTTGATAAACTGATGATAGTAGTTGACTAGCCTTAGGAAGGATTGTAGTTCCAAGACCTTGGTTGGAGGCTCCCATGCTTGGATAACTAGCACCTTTGATGAATCCATCGTAAGCCTACTATCCTTGATCTTGTGGCCAAGGAATTCTACCTCTTGCTTGGTGAACGAGCATTTCTCCTTCTTGACGTACAACTTGTTTTCACAGAAAACTTGGAAGACTTGCTTAAGGTGCTCCTTAAGAGTGTTGCTATATATCACTATGTCATCCAAATAAACCACCATAAATTTGTCAAGGAGAGGATGAAGTACTTTGTTCATGAGAGCGTAAAAGATAACTAGCATGTTGGTAAGACCAAAGGGCATGACTAGGAACTCAAATGCTCCATAACTTGTCACACAGGTCATCTTTGATTCATCACCTTGGGTAATGCAGACTTGGTAGTATCTCGATTACAAATCTAGTTTGGTGAAATACCTTACCTTCCCCAGTTGATCGAAGAGATTAGCTATCAAGGTTATTGGATACTTGTTCTTGATAATGACATTGTTTAAGGCTTGGTAATCTATGCATATCTGTAGCGATCCATCTTTCTTCTTTTGGAAGAGGATTGAGGCATTGAAAAGGGATTTTAAGGGTCGTATGTAGCCCAAGTGAAACAAGTCTTAGAGCTACTTCCTTAGTTCAATAAGCTCTAGAGGTGCCATGTGATAGGGGGCCATAGTAGGAGGTTTGACACTAGGTTCCTACTCGATGTGATGATCCATATCTCATCTAGGTGGAAGTTTGTTCAGTAGTTCGAAAGGCATCACATCCTTAAACTCAATGAGGATAGCCTGGATGGGCTGTAGTAATGAAGGAGTGGGTGTTGCTATGTCTTCCCCATTGCTCAGTTCCTTTGTGGTAGCAACATAACTTTGACCCAAATTAAGACCCTATTTGAATTACAAGGCAAAAATCATTAATGATTTCAACTTCTTTATGCTATTTAAAGGAATCACTCAGATCTTGCAAGCATTAAGGATCAGAAGGAAAGTTGAAGGAGGAATGGGAAAAACTAAAACTTTGCAAAAGAATGGAAGACCTAGCACCACTTTGAAATTGTTCATAGGAACAACAGTAAAGTCTAACTTACCGCTCCAATCTTCGATTTGGACATAAATTCCTTACGTTACGCCTTAGATAGGCATGACCTTCGAATTGATACCTTTGATGGTGCCACTTCTCTTTGTGAGTTTGAGACTTAAACACTTGGCTTCTTGTATATCTAAGAAGTTGTGTATGGTTCTCGTGTTTGCGTTACATAGGTGGCTTTACCTTCGATGGTGACATTAGCATATAATAGCCCTTTCTCTTTAAGGATTGTTGGAGAGAAAAGCTTGGAAAGATTACCCAATTGTTGGAAAGATCCTATGTCAAATCGAGGCTTTACCTTGAGCTTTTCCTTATTGAGTTCTACCACCATGACATTCATTGCCTTATGATTGGGTTAGTCTCTCGCCCAGTGTAGTCCATTATAGATGAAGCAAGATTTCAAGGGATTACTTGTATTACATTACCTAAAGAACTTTGACCATGCTTGGGATTGCAATGTGAGGATTTTGGTGTCCACCCTCCTTACGGCTGGTATCCAAACTTTTGTCCATTCTTCTCTCCCCCACTCTTGTTAAAGTTGGGTTTCTTGCCCTTGGAATAGGCAGAGTAATCGATGAGGGTCTTGGCAATGGTAATGACAACATTTAGAGTTTGCATATTGTGCCTATCTAACTCCACTCTTACCTAATCCTTTAAGTTGTCTTTAAAGTGGAAGATAAATTCCTTGTTGGATAAGTCAATTTTGAGCATGAGGGTAATGAATTCCTTGATGTAGTCAGAAATAATACCCATTTGTCTTAGGTGACATAACTTTCCCTTAATTTTATTATTCATATTGTGAGGCATAAAATGCTTATGCAATTTAGCCTTCAATTGCTTCTAAGTGTCAATGACACACAAGTCTTTCTCCTTTTTGGAATGCTTCTTCCTCCATCTCCTTATATAGGTCATGAATCTCTCTTTCAATGAACATAAATTGGTCAAATAGCCCTTAGTTAAAGCAATGTAGTTCTCCTTTAAAGGAGTGGCCAAAACCCTTCAATTATGCATTTGGCAGCCCTTGTGATATTGGCATTCTCATGGATTAAGTTATCAACTTGATCATTGAGTTTGCCCACTATGGGGCTTAACCTCTCCAAGCTAGCAACATAAGAGAATCCATAGGTTCTCTTATTGGTGCCTTGGATTTACCATGCTTGGATGGGACACATTGTTCCTCTTGCCTATGAACTTGTTGCTCTTTCATAGTGGTCACAACAATTCCTTCTTTGCTTGCCATGCTTATAACTTCACCAACAACCAGGTTGTACCTAGGATTAATGGTGGCTTTGATACCACATGTTACAGAGTTGGACCTCGATCATGCTAATTTGTATGACACTTTGTCAATCCTGCGAGTGAAGATGAACTAAGTAAATTTTAGAGAATTTGAGAGATAAATAGAGAGCATTGAGAGGCAAGTAAAAGAGTTGAAAGTACTAAAGAAGTAAGGAGCACAAGAGAACTTGCAAGTGAGATCTTTATTGAGTTTAACAAATGTTTTAGCAAACATTTTGTATAAATGAGAGGAGTGACATATTGATACTTGCTCCACCTCCTCAATGTGTGGTTAAAATTAAATGTCTAGAATATTTACAAACAATCTTTTAGATAGGCATTTATGACGGTCCCTTCAAGAAGTCTTTAGGTGAGTGCCTTAGTGGCTTTTGCAAAAATCTCTAGATATAGGCACTTCCATATATTTCTAAGACCTTCCTTGCCTTATATTGGTAGTAAAGGGGGTTGGACAATGCCACCAACCTATAAGAACTCAATTTAGCCTAAATTTTCCTTTCAAGATGTTGGATAGGCCTATTTAAGTAATGTTTTTGTGACAGTATGCATAAGAATAGATATATCTATAAATGAGCATTTATTGCCACCACAATTATGAATTGTGCTCATAATTGTGGCTCACATTAGTTATGACATCCCAATTGACATTAATGATAGTGTTGTCCTTCAATTGACCTTATTCTTCTATTTCTCTCTTTAGTGGAAGCAAACTTTAACTTCTTTTATTTATTTATTTATTTATTTTTTTGGTGAAATGAATTGGTTAGTATATGAGAAATTCTAATAACCTTTTTTTTTTGTCAATCTTTTTTGTTCGGTGCAAGTTCGTTTTATTTTTTTTTTCTAATGTACCAAAAATAAAAAGATTTTTTATGTTAACATGTGACACTGGCAGTCCCAATAATTTACTCTTGAACAATTCTTTTTAAATTAGTAATGATGAGATTTAGTAATTGGCTACATGTTATAAAAATGCTTGAAAGATGTTTCTCACACTTAAATGGAAAAAAAAAAATAACATTGTGTTGGCAACTAAAATGATAAAGGTAATTAAATTATATAGATATAATCAAAATGAAAAACTAGACTAATCTTTTTTCAGCATCTAATTTCAATTTAATGATGAATTTATTAATAACAATAGAGAATATAAATAAAATTACTAGAGTTGAAAATACTATTAAAAGGTTAACGCAACAAAACTATTTTATTTCTTCTTCAATTGAAATTAATTATTTAATAATTAATTAAATATCTTATTATAATAATCTTTGTTTTTTTTTTTAGTAATATTATGATACTCTCTTTTAGGCCATCAATTATTGCAATCAAATATGCATTTTCCATTTAAGCATTGTGGGTTGCATATTAGGATACATTTAACATAACATCCATTAACTTGTTTGCATGGTAGACCAAAGTGTGGAGCCTTTAAGGATAGCGCTTTAATTTTAGCCTTAATTGTTGCTCCAACTCTTATAGTCTTTAAGCACAATACATCTACCAACATTATTGTTTTCCACTCTATTTATTTTTTAGATTCACATAATTAACATAACTTAAACTAAAAAAATATGAGAGAGAGAGACACAGAGAGAAACTCACAAAAAGCAAAGACTAAGACTAAAAGGATCAATTTCAACTTCAACGAAATTAGCTTATGCATTTTCTTTTAACTTAATTTGTTTTGGCATTTTCTTTTTTGTTGAGACTTACTATTGTATTGTGAAGCTTCTTAAATAGTATTGATAGAGGAGGGTGGACTCTTTATGTATGAACTTTTCCATTATATACGTGAAGTGCATAAAAGGAAGGATATCATTAATAAAAAGGCAAAGTAATGAATTTGCCCCATTTTTAATGGAATTGGCAAAAGTGTATAATTTGATAAGGACCTTGCTACAGGGACAAGGTGGGTAGATAGGGGCATGAGGTATATGCAAATATTAGATATGGAATGCCTATGCACTTTGAGAGATATACACAAATATTAGATGTGGAATATAACATTAACATATGTTTTCTTATGTCCAATTTATTGTATTTGTAAAACATTTGTCTATTTTAATAGAATAATTTAGATTTTTTTCTACATTAAAAGAAAGCTGACTCATCAGAGAAAAAACAAGGTGAATTTAAAGAAAAGTAACATTGAATACATGATCATATTAATGAAAAGATTTTTTTGAGGCAATCAAAGGAAAATGTTACGTGCATAAAATATTTTAACATTAAAATGACATAGAGTGATATGATAAATGTCTTCAATTGTATTAATTATGCATTTACCAAATATAAGTATATGACTAATATTCTTAGAAGTATTATTCTAATAATAGACTCAAAAATAAATTGTGCAAAATCATGAAAATAAGAATATAACATTTGTAATCGTTAAATAAATAAATACATCAAACTTAACAAGAATATGTATATATGGATTAATGTGACATGTGTCAACAACATATTAAATTCTTACTTTCATATATTGATGATTTGAGCTCTACTAAATAAAGACAAGAGTTTTTAACATATTATTACACGTGAAAAATATTATTTAACAGATGCATATTTTTCAACTTAGATGTATTTTTGACTATTGATTTTATATTTGATATTTTTTTACATTTTTTGGAATTTTTGAAAAATGTTCCTATGAGTACAAGTTATTTTATATACATATTTTAATGTAGAAAACCCCCAAAAGATGTGATTTAGGGACCTAACACACATAAAGAATTAAAGAACAACCTGTAAAGCTAAATTATAGTTTAATAACACAAACTTTAGACCTAACATTTGAAGGAATACGAACCTAAGGTATTTAAGAAGGATATGAATGCTACACTCCATAAAAGAAAGGAATTGAGAGTGATAAGTCGATTGAAGAAGTACTTCTTGATAAGTTTTTTAGTTCTAAAAAAAAAAAAAGGGAGAAAAACTCTTGCTTTTTATTTCACTCAAAATTATTTGATGTTCCAAAGCTTACAAGAGGTTTATTTATAGGCTAAGATAGCAATCCTAAAAAGGCTCAAATTTCTACTTAAGAAAAATCCTTATTTAGAAGGAATTCCTATATAGGGACAAATTCTTACACAGGTAATAAACTCCTAATTAAGAGTGAATGCAATTACTTAGTCCTGATCCATTAGGTACTCCAATCATATTAATAAGGTCTGGACTCTCTTTCAAGATTGAATTTGCACTATTTGAAGTTTGGTTGACCTGAATGTCCTTAATTAGCCCATTTAGTGCCTTTTTCTTTTTTTTTTTTTAGCTCTAACTCTTGTTATTGGGCCTTCTAGAATGTGTAATGGACCTTTTGCATCATTTGAGGCCTTCTACCCATCATCTCTAAGGTTCTCATCATTTTCTCTCTCCTTGAAAGGATTTGTCCTCAAATCATCACCTACATGAAAAGGGGAAAGATCATAAACATTAAATGTTGTACTCACATTATAGTCACTAGGAAGGTCCAACTTACAAGTATTGTCATTAATTTGTACTACAACTTGAAATGGACCATCTCCTCTAGGTTGTAGCTTTGAATGCCTTTGAGCTGGGAATCGTTCCTTGCGTATATGCACCCAAACCTAATCACTAGGTTCAAACACCACCTTTTTTTGTCCCTTGTTGACATGAGAGGCATATTGCTCAGTTCCTTTTTCAATATGTTATCGCACCTTCTTATGCAATTTTTTCACCATGTCAGCCTTGTATTCACCATTTAAGCTAGCACACTTATCAACAGCTATAGGTACCAAATCCAAAGGAGTCAGCAGATTAAAACCATAAACAAATTTAAATAAAGAGTAACTAGTAGCAGAATAAACACTCCTATTATATGCAAACTCAACATATGGTAGACAATCTTCCCATGCTTTCAAATTTGTTCAAATAATAACACATAAAAGAATAGAAAGACTTTGAGTAACCATTTTAGTCTACCCATCAGTTTGTAAATGACAAGTAGCTAAAAATAATAGCTCAATACCTAACTTACCCCATAAAGTCTTCCAAAAGTAGCTTCAGAACTTTGTATCCTAATCTGAAATAATGCTCCATGGCATGCTATGCAAACATACTACTTCTCTAAAGAATAAGTCAACCATATTGCTTGCATCATTAGTTTTATGGCATGGAATGAAATGCGCCATCTTTGAAAATCTATCAACAACAACAGATACAGAATCTCTACCCCTTTTTGATTGCGAAATCTTAGTATAAAATTCATAGATAAATTAACTCAGGTATGACTAGGTATGGGTAAAGGGGTATATAAGCCATGGGGTAAAACTCTAAATTTAGCCTATTTGCATGTTATGCATTTCTCACATATTCTCTCAATATCTTGTTTCATGCATGGCCAAAAGAAATGTTCATTTAGGACATCTAGGGTTTTCCTAACTCTAAAATAACCCATTAGACCACCCTTATAAGCTTTTCTTACAACCAACTCTCTCAAAGAACTCATAGACATGCGTAAACGATTTTACCTAAATAAGAAACCCTTACGCCTATAAAACTTCTCAAACACTAACTCCTTACATGCTCTATACACATTAGCAAAGTCAGGATCATTCACATATAAATCTTTAATATGTTCAAATCCTAATAAATGTGTAGTAATTGTAGAGATAAAGGTATACCTATAAGATAATGCATCAGCTACCACATTTTCCTTACCTTGTTTATATTTGATGATGTAGGGAAAGGTCTCAATGAATTCAATCCACTTAGCATGTCTTTTGTTTAACTTTCCTTGTCACTTTAAGTGCTTTAAAGATTCATAGTTAGTATAGATGACAAACTCCCTGGGCAAAGGTAATTTTGTCATGTCTCTAAAGCCCATACCAATGCATACATCTCTTTATCGTAAGTAGGAGAATTAAGGCTTAATCCATTTAGCTTTTCATTAAAGTAAGCAATTGGGTGCCTTTCCTGCATCGAAACAGCTCCAATGCCAATACTTGAAGTATCACACTTAATTTTGAAAGTTTTTGCAAAGTCAGGTAAAGCAAATAAGGGTGCAAAACTTAATTTTTCCTTAGTGCAATTAAAAGCCTTGTCTTGGTCACTACCTTACTTAAAACTCATGTTCTTTTTGATAAGCTTAGTGAGTGGTGTAGTAATGGTGCTAAAGTCCCTAACAAAGCATCTATAGAAACAAACTAGACTATGAAAACTATGCATATCACTAATTGACTTAGGAGTAGGCCAATCTTGGATAGCCCTAACTTTTTCCTTGTCAACCTTAATACCTTTAGCACTCACAATATAGTCGAGAAATGTGATTTGATTGGTACAAAAGGAATATTTCTTGAAGTTAGTATACAATTTCTCAAAATGTAAAACAATTAAAATAAAATGTAAATGATCAAGATGCTCTTTTAGACTTTTGTTATAGACTAAAATATTATCAAAATACTAAACCATAAATTTATCAATGAATAGATGCAAAACATGATTCATTAATCGCTTAAAAGTACTTGGTGCATTAATGAGACCAAATGGCATAACAAGCCATTCATACAAACCATACATAGTTTTAAAAGCTATTTTCCACTTATCTCCCTCTCTTATCCTAATTTGGTGATATCCACTTTTCAAATCAATCTTAGAAAAGACACATGAACCATGCAAGTCATTCAACATGTCATCTAACCTAGGTATGGGGTGATGATACTTTATAGTGATTTTGTTGATCGCTCAATAGTCAACACACATCCTTCAAGTCCCATCTTTTTTAGGTACAAGTAAGACAGAAACAACACAAGGACTCATGCTTTCCCTTACATATCCTTTTGAAATAAGTTCCTCAACCTGCCTTTAAAGCTCCTTTATCTCCTCAAGATTACTCCTATATATTGGTTGATTAGGGATAGATGCACCAAGGATGAAATCAATTTGATGATTAATTCCTCTTTTAGGTGGTAATCCACTTGGGATATCATCAGGGAATATATCTTCAAATTCCTACAATAAAGCAATAATAACACTAGGCAAAGATGATTCAAACTTGTTAGTGTTAAAATAAACTTCTTTGTACAAAAGTATGATCATAGATTGTTTGACATAAAATGCTCTTTTGACATCGCATTCTTTTGCATAAAAACTTTCTATTTTCTTCTCTCTCTTATGTCCTTATGTTTTTTCTTCTCTTTTCTCTTTTGTCAATCTCTCTTTTCTGTTTACTCTTACTTTTAATAGTTGTCTGATCCTCATAAGCTTGTTGGGGGTAATAATGGTGCAAGAGTGATGGGTTTTTCATTAATTACAAAAAAAATCGATTCTTAAAGCCATTATGCATGACTTACTTGTCAAACTGCCATGGCCTTCCTAATAGAATATGGCTCGCATGCATAAGTACAACATCACATAAAACTTCATCACGGTACCTTCCGATAAAAAATGACATGAGCACTTGCTTATTTACCTTGACTTCACCACTCTCATTCAACCATTAAAGTTTATATGCCCTAAGATACTTCAAAATAAGTAAATCTAGCTTCTTAATCATGGTTGTTTTAGCAACATTAGTGCAACTCCCACCTTGTTTGAAAGATGTTATCTTGTTGCACCTTATTTTCTTCCTTTACTTGCACATTCAATGCTTACTTTATAAAAAAGCTACTCTATTAATTGGATACTCCTCTTTATCACTTTCACCCTCTGATGATGGCACAAAATCATGATATGATTCACTTGCAGTTTCAACATCACTATTACCTCTCAAGATCATTGCACTCTTAATTTGGACATTAAGATGCAATGTGACCCTTACCCAAACACTTAAAACATTTAACATTTATATATCTACTTAGTTGGGGATCAAAATTACCTACCTCTTTGCTAGAACCCATATTCTTGTGCTTAGAGAGCTCAACTTTGGACTTATAATCAACCTTCTCATCTTTTTTACTCCAATTTGGCTTCCAAGATGAAGTAGAACCTGAGTTTTGCTTAAACCATGTGGAACCCTTTCATTTAAGTTGCCTTTCAACTTTCATTACTATGTGTACCATGTCTTCTAATTCCACTTAATGTTGCAATTCAACCATGTTGGCTATGTCTCTATTTAGCCCTTGTAGAAATTAAGCCATGGTTGCCTTTTTATCTTCTTCTACATTTGCCCTAATCATGACAATTTTCACCTCCTTATGGTAGTTCTTCATATTATTGGTGCCCTAAGTGAGCCCTTGCAACCTTTGGTACAACTCCCTGTAATAGTGATTAAGGACAAACCTCCTCCGTATGATAACCTTTATCTCCTCCCATGTATCAATAGGTCGCTCATGATTCCTTCTCCTAGTCAAAACAAGTTGATCCCATGAAATAATAGCATAATCAGTACATTCAACAATAACAAGCTTTACCTTTTTCTCCTCAAAATAGTTATGGTAGTCAAAAACCAATTCAACCTTTTTCTCCCATTCTAGGTACGCATTAGGATCATTCTTACCTTGGAATGGAGGAATTGTCATTTTAATGTTGCCTAAATCATGGTCATTGGTGCCTTGCCTTCTAAATTCTCTCTGATTCCTTCTACTATTAGCAGTTCTAACCACAGTAGTTCGATTGTCAAATTCATCGTCTTTTACGTCATCTTTATGGTCATAGGTATGTCTCAATTGCCTTCTTGTTTTAGGAGCCTCATATTCCCCATGCCTCCTTTGCAACTCTATTATTATATTAGCTTACTTTTCCATCCTCTCCCTTATATCATCAAATATGGTATTCATGTGCTCAAATTGTTGTTGCATAGCTTTGATCATAAAGGACATATCACCAACTCCCTCTTGCGCTACACCACTGTCTTTGGACATCATAGTATTACTTTTACACAAAATAATTAAGATACCTCACAAAACACTCCCTCATGCGTTTCACTCAAAAGAAGGTGTCACACTCCCTCGTGTTTATACTCTTTATGACTTTTTCTTTATAAGTACTTTCACTTTTTCCTTTTACCACTTAGATTTTCCCTTTTAACTCTGTAAAGAACTAAGCAAACTAAATCAAGAGGACTGATTTTAAGTAGAATAAGATAAATGACATAAAATTGAATAAATTGGAGAATAGGGAGTCAAAAAAAGAAAAAAGAAAAAAAGGATAGCAAGGCAAACAAATTTAATGAACTAAACCCACAAAAATTAGAATAGGGGGTTAAACTATAAAATAAACTTGGATGACATAACAAGAAAATAGATGATAGAATTAGAGTTAAGCAAGGAAACTATATTATTGTTGTAGCCAATATGACCAAGTTGTTAACTTTTATTGATAACTTGAATTTGATGCCTTTTTTCTTTTGTTCCTTTTCTTTTCTTTTTTTGTTTTTTTGTTGCTTTTTTTATTTCTTTTCTTTTGTTTAACACAAAACAACAACATAATAGTTAGATACAATAATTGGAATTGAAATTAACATGTTTTTTTTATACTTATGATCTCAAACAAATAAGTAAAAGAGAAGGATTGCATACAAATATATTAGTGCATTTGAATGGTAATGCATTTAATAGAAAAACTAAACAGAAATAAATAAATCACAAGGTAGAAATCTACAGAATGAGTTGATTGATCCTAATTTAGAGTTAGGCTTTAATACTAACTAATGCAAAAAAACCCCAAAAGACGTAACTTAGATACCTAACACACACAAGGAATCCAAGAATAACTTGGAAAGCTAAATCAGAGTTTAATAACACAAACCCTAGACCTAACATTCAAAGGAATATGAACATAGGGTATTTAAGAAGGATATGGATGCCACACTTCAGAAAAGAAAGGAATTGGGAGTGATAAGTCAATCTGAATGCCACAAGAAAAAGTACATCTTAATAAGTTCTTTCGTTCTCAAAAGAACCAAAGGAGAAAAACCCTTACTTTCCATTTCACTCAAAATTGTCTGATGTTCTAGAGCTTAAAAGAGGTGCCTATTTATAGGCTAAAATAGCAATCTTAAAGAGGCATAAATTCCTAGTTAAGAAAAATCCTTATTTAGGAGGAATTGCTATCTAGGAACAAATTTTTACACAGGCAATAAACTCTTAATTATGAGTGAATGCTATTACTTAGTCTTGACCATTTAGTACTCTAATAATAATAATAAAGTGTGGACTCTTTTTCAAGATTGAATTCGCACCATTTAAAACTTGGTTGGCTTGAATGTCCTCAATCAGCCTATTTAATGCCTCTTTAATCTTTGGCTTTAGCTTGTGTTATTGGGCATTTTGGAATATGTAATGGACCTTTTGCATCCTTTGAGGCCTTCCACCCATTATCTCTAAAGTTCTTATCATATTTATATTCATGATTATTATCATTGATTGCCTATTTTAGTAATCATTTCAAATTTATTACCAAAATAATTTTTTTAAAACTATTTTATTTGTTTATGTAATGCAATTCTATAATAATTCATTTAAGCCATTACTTTAGTCATGTTTAAATATCTTTTTCTTTCTTTTCTTTTTTTGTCCTTTTTTATGTTAAGGGATAGGAAAATGAGAAGGTGGTGTCTGACTCAAGTGACATTGATAGGATGCTAGCATTAATGCATTAGATGTTGGTATTCACCATTAGATAAGCTTGAAATTAAAAGAACCTAAGGAAGCTAAAATCATGAGGGTGACACACAACTTGAACTAATTTGCCTCGATTAGTTGCCACATCTTGTTGCTATTATGTCAGGATATACTCGTCTAATAACCTTGGACATATGAGGTAGTTTCTTATATGCATTAATTTTATAGTGCTTGAAGCAACTCTAAGGAACTTGTAATCCAAGTTGCATTAAAATTAGTCATCTACTTACCAACCCTAAATTAAATTCCACTTTCCTATGAAGGTTAACACATTGACATAAGTAATGGATAACAACAATCCCCTTTCACTTATTATATCTTGAAATTTCAAGAAACACTATATTGCTATGATATTTTCTCTAAAATTGTAGCTTACTAACCATGAGAAATTAAGGTCAATTGTATAATTCTAGGAATTTAGCTATTTATACATATAAGAGGGGAGGCTAGATTACAACTCACGTAAGTTGTTGAAGAAGATTTTAAAATCTTTTATTGTATTATATATACATATATGGTAAACCCCTTTTACAAACTACTTTTGAATTGGCTATAATAATGTACACAAATCTCCATAAACCAATAATATTGGAAAACAACATTTTGTTAGGGTGTATTCTAATAACTTGCTATCCTTATTTGAAAAGGCCAAAATTTAGTCCCAACCATCTTTTTTTTCAAAGTTGAAGAGATTTTGTGGACATTCACATTATGATATGAGCATATCATAGTTATAATAAAAAAAAGCACATTATTTGCCTGAGATGTCAATTGATGTACTATTGGGAAAATTACAAGCTCATGAATAATGCATAAATGAGAAGTACATTAAGAAGCCAATAGAGTAAAGCACTCCAAAGTTAGACTTCCACCTAATGTGAGCAAAGTGATTAATCAAAGTAGTAGTAAGGTTCTTCTCATGGTAAAGGACAAGAACATAATGGTTCTTACCATAATAATTGAGGTTAAGTCACTACATCAATCATAGAGATGGAGACAATCAATACAATGACCAAAGAAGATTAAACTAGACATATAAAGATTAAGGTTAAGGTCATGGAAAAGGTTAAGGTAGATGAAGTTATGACAAATCTAATGTTAAGTGCTACTTATGCCAAAAGTGTAACCTTTATGCTAATGAATGCAAATATAAGGTGAATAATTAGATATCTCATTGTGCATAAGAGAAAGATGGAGACAATGGAAATCAAGCTTCATGATAATTACTATAGCTAGTGTAACACCAAATGACAATAAATAGTTCATTGACCCTAAGTGTAGTAATTGCATATGTAGAAAAAAGGAGCTTTTTGTTAATCTTAATGAATCAATTTGCTCTACAATTAATTTTACTGATGATAACATTCTTTCAATAATGGGAAATGGGTGAATTCTTATCAAGTTAAAGAATGAAGATTGTAATTACATCTCAAATGTTTTTTATATGCTAGACATGACAAGCAACCTACTTAGCTTTGGCCAATTGCTTGAATAAGAGTATAACATATAATTACATGATAATTGTCTCTCAATTTCTGATGAGAGAGGCATAGTCATTCTCAAATCCCCTTTGATGAAGAATTAGATGTTTCGAGTTAACATTGCCATTAATGTTTATACTTATCTAAGTGCTATTATGAAAGATGAGTCTTGGTTGTAGCATCTTCATTTTAATTGTTTCAATTTTTGTAGTTTGATTATGTTTATACAAGGAAACATAAAGGCAAGTTTACCTATTATACATCATCCTAATTAGATTTATGAAACTTATATTCTTGCAAAACAAAGGAAATTAGCTTTTATAACGAAATGAAATTTGTATTGAAGGCAACCACTTCAACTTATCCACTTTGGTGCTTGTGGCCTAATGAGAGTTCCATTAAATGGTAATAATATATATTTTATTACCATCATTAATGATTTTGCAAGGAATACATGGCTTATTGCATGCAAAGGAAATTTGATGTATTTGATCATTTTAAGAAGTTTAAGAGCTATATTGAAAGAGAGTGTAGGTATTATATTAAAATTTTGTAAATTAATAATGATGGTGAGTATATTTCTAATGAGGTTAAAGAGTAGTGTAAAGCAAAGGGAGTAAAGTATAAAGTCACAATTTCTTACATCTTATAATATAATGGAGTTTTTGATTGAATGAAAGAACAAATTTATAATGAATATTACAAGAAGCTTGCTAAAGCTTAAAGAAGTACCTAATCCCTTTGAGAAAAAGCTATTTTGTGTTTTATTTACTTGTTGAACATATCTTCAATGACAAGCATTTAGAATGTCACTCCTCAATAAGCATGGAATAGTTTTAGGTTTAGTGTAAAGCACCACAAAGTGTTTAGTTCTATTACTTAGGCTTACGTTCTAGTAGAGACAAAGAGAAAGCAAAATGATAGAGGAGTGAAGACAATCTTTCTTAGTTATACATAAAAGGATTATGTTCAATCTTGTGATGAATTAGGTGATTATAAGTGGAAATTTGACCTTTACTAAAGATAAGGCATGCAAATTCATGTTAATAAGTAGAATGACTTTAAGAGATGAATATTTTGGGAGAAGAGGAAACTCAAGGTGCATCTCTTAGTGCAAATGGGGAAATTATGCTAGTTGTTGCTCATAATCATATGACACAGGCTCCCTAGGAGCATGAAAGACCAAGGAGAAATCACCAACAATTAATTAGATTGCAAGATTTTGAGGTAATTCATGATAATACTATTGATGTTGATGAGGATTTGGTGCACTTGCAATATTTATAGATTGTGAACCTATGCCAATTGAAAAGGCTATTCAAAATGCAAAATGAGTGAAGCCATGAATGAAGAAATCAAGGTGATTGAGAAGAATAATACTTGGGAGCTTACTAATATCTTGAGAGGTTATAAACTATTTGTGGGATTCAAAACTAAGAAGTTAAATGGAAATGTAAAGAGATATAAAGTAGGATTGGTAGCAAAAGAATTTGAATAATAACTTGGCTATGACTACCATGAAGTATTCTCTTTAATTGCCTAAATGGAAATTGTCAAACTTATAATTGCCATGGCTGCACAGAATCATTGGAAAATCCATCAAATGGATATAAAGTTTTTGTCAAGTAGCCATTAGGATTTATGAGAAAAGGAATTGAAGAGAAGGTGTATAAGTTGAAGAAAGCATTATATGACATAATACAAGCACTTAGAGTATGGAATAAGTGCATTCATTCCTTCTTCCATGAGACCAATTTTTAAAAGAGTCCTTCTAAGCATGCCTTATATGTAAAAGTAAATGATTCTAATGATATCTTATTGGTGTGTTTATATGTTAATGACTTGATCTTTAAAGACAACAATCTCATAGTAATTGAAGGCTTTAAGAAGTCTATGATATACAAATTTGTGATGACAAATCTAGGCTTAATATTATATTTTATTGGCATTGAAGTGATTCAAGGAGATGATGAAATTTTTATCTATTATAAGAGGTATGCTATTGAGCTTTTAAAGAAGTTTAGAATGCATGTTGTAATCCTATGAGAATTCCTATAAAAGTTGGTACAAAATTGTCTAAAAAAGGCAATGCACCTGTTAATTCTACACATTTCAAGCAACTTGTTTGGAGTTTAAATTGGAAGATTTTGTTAGTTTTGACACACATCCTTTTTGGTTTCCTTATGCAAGTCAAAAGAGTATGAGAGACTTGAGTTACATGAGAGATGCACCTTTGAAACTATATGATAAATTCTTTGTCATGCCATTAAACCTGTGTAAGAATTGGAATAAAGAAGTCACATGTTTCATTTTCCTAGCATACAGTTATTCCAAAGCGACTTTTGAACATTAAATAGTGGAATACAAATATATGATTATGGCATACTCATTACTAATAGGAATAACTTGTTTTGTATGTCCAAGAAATAACGTATATGGGTAGATACTAAGAAGACCATGTAAAGAATAAACATAAAACCATCACTTTATTATATTATGGTGCAATTTAGTTTTCAAAAAAATGGTAGATTGGATTTATAGGATTGAACTTATGCTAAAAGAGCCATAAAAATTTGAGTATAAATGCAAAATATTAGAATATTTAGATAGTTTTGACATCTATCTTTTTTTATTTTCTTGTGTAACTCTAGAGAGTAGAAGAGATGTACCTATAAAACCACATGATAATTTCTTCATCATGCCATTAAGCCCATGTAAAAATTAGAATTAGGAAATCACACATTTCATTTTCTTAGTATACAACTTTTTTAAAGTTGCTTATGAACATTAAAAGGTGGAATACAAACTAAAAAGTCTAGCATACAATATTTGTGATTGGAGTAATATGTTTCATTAGGCAGCAAGTGCGTTCTAAAAGCTTAGGAGGTCATGAAACTAGAATGGTTATACATAAAACAACCCTAAAACATTGTGTCATTACATTATGGTCTAATTTAGTTTGCCAAAAGAAGGTAGGTGGTTGCACATGTCATTTTCTTTGAATACATTACATACAAGATGCTAATTGTTCATAATGGTCTACATGTTTATAATGGCATACATAAATGTGAAATTGGATTATATCATTTGATTGGTTTAGTCTTGTGTACTCATAAAGGATTGAACTTATACTATGAGGAATATAAGAAATAAACCCTTAAAGTAGTAGATTATAATATTTGGTTAGTTTTCACATAAAATCATTTTGGTTTTCTTATGTGCCACAACCTGCCTCCAAATGAGATGAGGGCAACTTGGCACTAAATAATATGCTTGATATGGGGCCTTGCCATGGAATGGTGTATGATAAATTGCTAGTAAATGTTGCAATGATTCCATAGTGTATTATTGATAATTGAAGTAAATCATGCTTATAAGATGCTTTGCTTGATTTGCTCTTACCACTTGCTCGACCTATGATATGCTTGGATTAATTCGAGACTTCGGCATCTCAGATCAGCCTTAAAATATTGAAATCACCACCAACCATTTAAGGTATGATTAGAATACCTTAATCATTGGTTTGGAAAATTGCCTTATTATCTAAATTAGTGGAACTCAGTCTACATTACTAGGATTCTTTAGGGTTAAGGAGTATGGTTACACTTGGCAAACATTGAGATTAACCCAAACGCCCTTAAAAAACAATGATACTATGACTTTTGACATTTATTTTGTTTTTACACTTATCCTAATTTAATATTTTATTTGTTTATCTTGCTTAGTGTCTTGTAACTTTTAAAATTTTCTTTCATGGGGACACATCCATTTTGGATTTAGAGGTTATAAATTTTTGGAGTTTAATTTGAAACGGGCTATTTAAATGTTTATTTGCTTAAAAGAGTTTTTCTTAACTAGTTTAAGTAACCTAAATAAGTCTATTTTAATACATAAATTATCTTTAAAACTTTAATTGGTGGAAATTTAAAAATTTTTCAAGAAGGATTAAATTTAGGAAAAATGGATTTAATTGAACTACTAAATTTATATTTATTGAAATAAATTAGGGATTTAAATAATAAATTTTGGACTTAGAAGAAATGTTGCTAAGAAATGAGAGTTTAGAATTTCCAAAAATTGTAATTTTGGATTTTGATTATTTTTGAATTTTTCAGCAAATTTATTGATTAGAAATATCTTTTAAAAAAATGTTTAAAAACAAGAAATTATAATTGTAAAAGGAATTTATGAAAAATTATCATTTGAACAATGTAGAAAAATAAAATGAAAACATTATTTTTCCTCATCAAAATATTCATAAATAGACATTTTATTAAGAAGACCTATTAAAAATAATTTTGAACTTATCATCACAAAATGGACTTAGAAAAATGGGATCCAAACTAACATCTTTTAGCATTAGAAGTGGGCCTAAGCACGCGAAGTGACCCTACTCCTTCAATCAAAATAGTGTCATTTTCACATGAGGGAAGTTGCTTCTAAAATGCCAAAATAGCATTGTTTTAATGCAAAGAGAGGGGAGTTTCAAGATGCCGAAAATGACATTATTTTAGAAAAAGGAAAGGAGGTATAAATCCACCATTTTCCTTAAGAACCCTAATCCCTTAATTGTTTTTTAGCCACATCTCTTCTCTTTTGCCTCCTCTCTTCTCTGTTGCCTCCATTCTCTACATCTACTCATTGTTGCCCAAAAAGTCTTTAAAACACCATGATTTCTTTAGTTGAATTCCATTCATAACATGATTTAACTTGTTTTAACTTGAGTTTTAGTGGTAACCCCATTTTGGGGTTGCAAAAACTTGATTGTGAGGTTTAGGTTTGAGATTTTCAATTTTTATGTCCTAGATTTACAAATTGATGGTTTATTGGGGGTGAAATTGTGGAGCACAAAGGGTCTTTATTCATCTTTGTGAATTTTTTTAAGTTTTATTTTTGTTTGGTTATTTTCTACAATCTTTATCTTATAACAAAGAAAAAAGTCATTTTCTTTTTTTGGGTTATTTTCAAACATTTGGAAAACAAAGCATGATTTCTTTGGGGTTTTGCTCTATTAGGAGGAAAGAGGAATATTATTAGTTTTGGGTTTTAGATATAGGTTTTCTCCCTTTCTTTTGCATTTTTGTGAACTTAGTGATTTAATTTGCTTATGTTTATTTGCTTATTCTATTTGTTTTTGCTAAAGGTTGTGTTATGGGGTTATGGGTTTTGAGTTTTGAAAAAAGAAAAAAAAAAAGGTGCTAGGATTTGATTTGAAATAAGTGTGTTTGGTTATTCATGTTGTGTTTGTGGGTTATGAATCCTAATACATATCTAAATTCGACTTAGGTCTGCTTTTAAAGAGAAAATAGGACTAGATCCCAAAACCAACCAAGGTCAAAACAATTTAGCTATAGATTTAATTTTTTGAAAGTTTTTGAACGTTTTTTTGCTTGCAAACCTTAATTAATTTTATTTATATTTTTTTTAATTAGTAATGAGAGGGGTGATAAGTACCATTAACTACCATGGCAATAAGGAAAGTATAAACCAACACTTATTTTAGCAACGAAGGTTAGATTTGGGCAACCATGTTATGCAAACATCGTGTATACTATTTGGAAGTCCTCTACCTTCTTTTCCATAACTTGAAGGTCCAATCGAATGGGTTCTAACTCAAAGATGTATTTGAACTCGGTTTTGAAGGTAGTCACTAATTCTTTTTAGGTTCTAATGTTCTTCTTAGAAGCAATGCATTAGGAGTTTCTCATTATGAGCATATTGTCATGTGGACACTCTAAGTCCAGCCCGTCTAGCAAGTGAGAAGGCAAAAACCTAGGCCAGATTGAGCCTCTACGGGCCGCCAACTACCCAGCCCCTTTTGCTGCCCCTGTCCAGCAATGGAAGGTCCTAGAATAGTGCTGAAGTGCCTGGAAGATCTACATCTAGAGACTTCCAGCAAAGACCAGCAAAGATACTCACCTAGAACCTTTTTGAAAGGATCCTCTTTAATACTCTCTCTAGAACATTCTTTGTAAATATTTTAGATGTTCATTTGTAGCTACACATTGAGGAGGTGGAGTAACTATAAATAGGCCACTCCTCCCATTTGTAAATACATCTTTAGATGTTCAATACAAGCTTATTTGCAAAGCTCTCTTGTGCTCTCTCTTTTTTCAATACTTCCAACTCACTTACTTGCCTCTCATACATTTTCTGCTGATTCTTTCAAACTCTTCAAGGCTTACTTAGCTCATTTTCTCTTGCAAGATTGACTAAGTGTCGCATGGGTTAGCACACATAAAGCCTAACTCCGTGATAGGTGATATTAAAGCAATGGTTCAATCCTTAGGTATAACTTGGTTGTTTGGTGTTTGCTGAGACTACACATATGACAAGTGAAGAAGGATTTGTTGCAACCACTATAGAGGAGCAACAAGTGGGGCAATAAGCTTGTGGGTGTGAGGAGCAGTGTGCTCCAGCCAAGTGTAGCAAGTCCAAGGCTTCAGCAAAGGAAATGATAGACTCTTGTGTTAGTGGCTTGGAAAAGAGCATTACTGATCTAAGCTTTGTAGTGGGTGAACTTAGTGATCAAGTCGATAACTTGATCCATGAGAATGTAGAGATCATGTGTGTTGCCAAAGTAATGATCAAAGAGTTTGGCTGTTCATTTAGGGGGGAACTACGCTTCTTAAATTAAAATCTGTCTAACCTGTATGAGTTCGTTAAAAGAGAGATTCACTACCTCTACAGGAAGATGGATTCTCTATGCCGAAACAACTCACTCACTGCTAGTACAACTGCCACTACTAGCGCCACTGTAGTGCATGACTTGAAAGTCCCCAAGTTTGCCATGTATAACAGCACACGTAATATCATTGTTGTAGAAAACTTTTTGTTTGACCTTGAGTAGTATTTTGAGGCCAAGGGGGTTGTTGACGACCTTGCCAAGATATGCAATGCCCCAATCTTCCTAAGGGATGCTGCCCAATTTTGTTGGAGACGAAAGCACTCCGAAAAGGTGAAAGGCTTGTGCATTATTGACACCTGGGAGCAATTCAAGGCTGAAACGTGTAGGTACTTTGTACCTCACAATGCAGATAGCAAAACTAGAGGAAAGTTGCGTCGCCTATGTCAGATAGGTAGTATTTTCAACTAAATCAAGGAATTTACTACCCTCATACTTGAAATTAAGATGTCTAACAAAGAGTCTTTTTTCTACTTTAAAGATGACTTGAAGGATTGGGCGAGAGTCGAGTCGGATAGGTGCGATGTGCAAACCTTGGATGTTGTCATTACTGTTGTTGAGACCTTCATCGACTACTCTACCTACTCCAAGGGCAAGAAGCCAAACTCTAGCAAGAGTGGAGAAGAGAAAACCAAATAAAAGAAGTAGGATTCTGGCCGTAGTGAGGGTGGATAGTATAGGTCCTTGAGTGGTCGTCTTAAGCATGAGAAAAACCTTACGGGTGAGTGTAACTCAGGTAATCCCCTAAAGACCTATTTCATTTGTGATAGACCACACTGTGTGAGAGACTGCTCCAACTATAAGGCAATGAATGTTATGACGGTGGTACTCCACTAGGAAAAAGCCAACGAAGAGTCCTAAGCTGATATGAGATCTATCTAACAATTGGGTAGTCTCTTAAAGCTTTTCTCCCCAACAGTCTCTAAAGAGAAGGGACTGTTGTACACTGACATTGCCATTAAGGGTAAAGTAGCTTGTGGGATGCTAGATACGGGGCAACGCATAAATTCATAGACGTGTAAGAGGCCAATCGTCTAGGCCTTAAACTTACAAAGGGAAATGATACCATTAAAGAGATGAACTCAAAAGCAAAGCTTGTCCAAGGCATAACATAAAGAGTAGTCACTCAGATTGGAGAATGGACCAGTAAGTTGGACTTTACTATTGTTCCCATAGATAACTTCAAGGTAGTGTTAAGTCTTGCATTTTTCTACGAAACTTTAGCTTTCCCCTTTCCTGCTTTAAGTTTTCTTGTGGTTGTTGATGCTTGCAAGATTCGAGTAGTTCCCTTAAAGTGCAAGGAGAAGTCTTAACTATCGATGATTTCAGCTTTGCAATTCAAACGGGGTCTTAAGTCGAGTCTAGGTTACATAGTTATGATAAAGAGCTAAGCAATGGGGAAGACAAGTAGTACCTACTCCCACATTATCGCAACCCATCCAAGCAATCCTTGTTAAGTTCAAGGACATCATGCCTTCTGAACTGCCAAAGAAGCTTCTACCAAGGCAAGATGTGGATCACCACATTGAGTTGGAACCTGGTGCCAAACCTCTTGTCATATCCCCTTATCGCATGACACCCCTGAAGCTCGCTAAATTGAGGAAGCAACTCTATGATTTGATAGACTTGGGCTACATTCGACCATCAAAAGTCCCTTTTGGTGCCCCAGTCCTCTTCCAAAAAAAGAAGGATGGATTGCTATGCATGTATATTGATTACTGAGCCTTGAACAATGTCACTATCAAGAACAAGTATCCAATACCCTTGATAGTTACTTTTTTCGACCAACTTGGGAAGGCGAGGTACTTCACCAAGCTAGATTTACTACCAGGTTTGTATTGCACAAGATGATGAGCCAAAGACAACCTCCATAACATGCTATGGAGCATTTCAACTCCTAGTCATGCCTTTTGGCCTCACCAACACACCAGCCACCTTTTGCATGCTCATGAACAAGGTACTACATCCTTTTCTTGACAAATTCGTAGTAGTCTACTTGGATGACATCATAGTGTACAACAATACACTTAAGGAGCGTGTTGAGCACCTCAACTAAGTCTTCCAAATTCTCTAGGAAAATGAGTTGTTCATAAAAAAGGAGAAGTGCTTATCCACCAAGTAAGAGGTAGACTTCCTTGGCTATCGAATCAAGGATGGTAGGCTTATGATGGATCCAGCAAAGGTGCAAGCTATCCAATAATAGGAGCCTCCAACCAAGGTCCCAAAACTATGATCCTTCCTAGGGCTTGTTAACTACTTTCTTTGATTCATCAAGGGATACTCTGTCATGATAACACCCCTAATTGACCTACTAAAAAAGAATCGAACTTGGCATTGGACGAGGGAATGCCAAGCTTCCTTTGAGGGATTAAAGCAAGCAATCTCTGAGGAACTTGTTGTGGTGCTACCAGACTACGAAAAGCCTTTCAAAGTCCATACTGATGCATCCAACTTTACCATCGGGGGAGTCTTGATGCAAGATAGGTATCCTATTTCTTATGAAAATTGCAAGCTATACGACACTGAGATGAGGTACACTATCCAAGACAAGGAGATGACTATTATTATCCACTGCTTGTGCACTTAGAGACATTATCTACTTGGAAGTAAGTTTGTGATCATGACTAACAACGTTACTATGAGCTACTTCTAGATACAGAAGAAACTTAGCCCTAAGCGAGCTCATTGGCAAGACTTCTTAGCAAAATTCGACTACATACTATGGTATAAGTCGGGGCAACCTCCTTGAGCAACCTCCTTAAGCAGATCAAGAAAGGTATAGGGCAAGATAGTTTAGCTAAGAACTTGCTAAGATTGGCTAGCAAGGGGAAGACTCGTTGATTTTGGGTGGACGATGGAGTCCTAATGACAGTTAGGAACCAAGTCTTTGTGCCTAAGTGGAGAAGCTTACGAAAAGAGATCTTTGAGAAATGCCATGATTCCCCATAGGCTGGTCACTTAGGTATGACACAAACTTTTTCTCATGTTTAACAACACTACTTTTGGCTGCATATGCACACGGACGTCAAGATTTATATGTGAACTTGCTTAATCTACCAACAAGACAAGGTAGAATAGCAACAACTAGCAGGTCTACCTGAGCCACTACCCATCCCTGAGAAGTCATGAGAAAGTGTCATAATAGACTTCATTATAGCTCTACCAAAGCCTGAAGGATACAGAGGTATTATGGTGGTGGTTGATTAGTTTAGCAAGTATGACACCTTCATTCCAACCCTTGCTAATTGCAAGGTGGATGAAGCTGCTCGCTTGTTCTTAAAAAATATGGTAAAGTTATAGGGTATGCCAAAGAGCACAATCAATGATAAGGACTCCCGCTTTATGGGAAAATTCTGGTGCAAGCTATTCAAATTACTAGGAATCGATCTAAATTTCTCGACAAGCTTCCATCCTTAAAACAATGGGCAGACTGAGTGAGTCAATGCCTTGTTAGAACAATATCTAAGGCACTATGTTAGTGCTCACTAACAAGATTAGGCAAAGCTACTTGACGTTGCCTAATTCTCCTACAACCTCTAAAGGAGCAAGACTATAAACAAAAGTCCATTCGAGATTATCATAAGACAATAACTACTAACACCAAGTGTTATTGCCTCTCCTACCCGTTTGCCTTTAAGTTTGTAAGAGAGTGGCATGAGGAAGTCAACATAGCAAGGGCCTGCCTTGACAAAATGACTAAGAGGATGAAAAGATGGGCTAACTTCAAATGATGCCTAAAGGACTATGCGGAAGGAGACATAATGATTGTAAAACCACTACCCAACCAATTCAAGTTTCTACACAAAGTCCATAAGGCTTGGTAAGGAAGTACGAAGGGTCATTTCCTATGGTCAAACGTGTAGGAAAGGTTGCCTACCAAGTCTAATTCTCACCAAAACTGAAGATCCACAATGTTTTTCATGTAAGTCTTCTAAAGCCTTTACATGGAGACGAAGAGGATCCAAGGCAAAGTGAGTCCAAGTGTGCACCAATGGTTGTGTTTACTAAATTCAACAAGGAGGTAGAACACATCCTTGCTAACAGACTGATCCAGAGAAGGGAGTTCCCAACTACACCAAGTAGTTGGTGAAATGGAAAGATTTTTCGGACCAATAAGCTAGTTGGGAATAGGAGGACTAGTTTTGGTAGTTTACTGATCACATTTGGCAATATAAGGCTAAGAATGTGACGAGGATGTCATAAGATTGAGTGGGGGAGGGTATTATGTGGACACTCTAAGCCCAGTCCATCTAGCAAGTAAGAAGGTAGAAACCCAGGCCAGATTGAGCCTTTACGAGCTATCAGCACTGCCCAACTCCTTTAGTTGCCCCTGTCCAGCAATGGAAGATCCTAGAAGAGTGCTGAAGTGCTTGGAAGACCTACATCTAAAGACTTTAAGTAAGGACACTCACTTAGAATTTTTTTTAAAGGACCCTCTTTAATGCTTTCTTTAGAACATTCCTTATAAATATCTTAGATATTCAGTTGTAGCTACACATTGAGGAGGTGGAGCAACTATAAATAGGCCACTCCTCCCATTTGTAAATAGACCTTTAAATGCTTAATACAAGATCACTTGCAAAACTTTCTTGTGCTCTTTTTTTCTCTAGTACTTCCAACTCACTTACTTACCTCTCACATGCTTTCTGCTAATTCTTTCAAACTCTTCAAAACTTACTTAGCTTATCTTCTCATACAAGATTGACTAAGTGTCGCACAAGTTAGCACACACGAAGCCTAACTCCGTGACAATATGCTACCATCTTTCAAGTGTAAATGGTTAAGTGGTTTATTCGTGGTGTTATGTCATCGTATTTCTTAAATATTGGCAAAAAGACTACATCTTAATTAAAATAGAGACTTGATGCACTTAAATTTCATCTTATAGTATGTTGATTCTATGCTTTATAAAATCTTCATCTAGTCCTGAAGTTTTGGCCTTCACCTCAAGTGTAATCTCAATTTTTTCTAACATAGTGTCTACCATAAGTTTTATGAGGGTCATATGTGGTACATGGGACTTTGTACTAGATGTTTGTGTTGTTACTAGTACCCATCCTGTAATGGAGTGTGAAGGTGGTAAAGGATAGACCCTTAGGTAAGGTGAAATGTATAGTTCTTAAAGTTCCTTAATCATATGACTAGGTTAAGATAGCCCCCTTGGTAGAGTGGGTAAGGCCTCTTATAGAGTTGTGTGCTTTGTAACTAGTTTTCCTTTAGCAACAATGTTGGCTATCTACTAAATTTGCTCCTTCAGTTCTTCCATAAAGGCAACTCTCCCATCCATCCATCCAACTAATTCCTTGAGTCTTTCTTCCATTCATTAAGTTGTAACTAGTTTTCCTTTAACAACAATGTTGGCTATCTATTAAATTTGCTCCTTCAGTTCTTCCATAAAGGCAAATCTCCCATCCATCCATCCATCCGTCTAGCTAATTCCTTGATTCTTTCTTCCATTTATTAAGTACAAGATTGAGTTTGAATGATGTGTCTTGCTAGATATACACCTCAAATTGTTTGATCTAATTCAAATTTGTATGCTTGAGACTTGACAAGAAATAGATGTTATATAATCAATGTGCTTGCATAATATACGATTTGTGTAAATGCCTTATTTGATGTATAAGTTGCCAAAAAATAAAAGAAAAGGCTTTATAATTAATGTCTTAAAATTACATCCCACAAAAAGTTTCTTACAAGAAGTTACAAATACATATAAATTTATGCCATCATAAAGGAGATAGGCCAAGATTCCTTTTAGACATAAGGTTCACGTGAGTCACCATACTACAAAAAAATGTGGATAAGGCACTCTGCTAAATGATCTACACAAGCTAGTAACTTATATATGCTACATTAATAATCCATAAGCTTTTATTACTTATTGTAGCATAGATTGTACTCATCTTTAATGAGCTCAAGGTTTGTAGAGTTAACATCATCCTTGTTATGGTACTAGATGAGTTAATGACAAAGTAATTGTGCATAGATGTAAGGGAGAATCTCACTCTTCAACTAGACATTTCCATCCTAATGATAACTCATAACTTCAAAAAGAGCTAGAGGACATGTCTTTGTATTAATCCCATTTTGTTTGTAGAAAATAGTCTTGGTTCACAAAGGGATTCAAAGGAAAATTAAAAATTTGTTGGACATAAGGATTTGTGTGCATCTTTGTCCCTTCATCTTGGACCCATACGTTTAAATAAATGTGGAAGGCACAAAAGATAAACGGAGGATTTTGTGTATAGTTAAGGATGACCCTTCACTCTTGTAAAGGGTTAAAGAGGTTAAACAATTTATATAAAATGGAATGTCTTATCAAATTTTGCTGCTAATAGCTTGTAAGTCAATAAATCATTGTTTCTATTGTGTATTTTCTAGATAGATAAATGAGAAGCTTCCCTTAAGAAGTTTTGAGAGTGTATGCCTAAAATGTGGAAGCAATCAATGAATGGGTAGGCAAGATGCCAATCCATATACTTTAGCAAGCAATTGGTAATCCCATCATGCCTTGGCAAGATGAATTACAACTTATTAATAATGAGGGTCTCATTCCTTAAGAAAGCTTCTCAAGTAATGGTCTAGACAATGTCCACTGGAAATATGTTATTAATGTTGTGAAATGGAGGCTTGACAACTTAATGTCAAAAACAATGAGTTCCAAAGATTCTGTAGGTTCTTCCTAAAAATCCTTTACTTTAAATTAAAGTCTTCAAATTCTATGACATATAAACCATAGCAGGATAAGTTAGACTTGCTAGAGCCTCTCCATAAAGGACTTGAGGTCTTTTTAGTTCTTCTAATTGCAAATCAAGATTCAAGGCCTAAAATTGTTCAAGGGATAGGACAACCTCACTTGTTATCAGTTTTCCTTTGAGGATTTGCCTTAAATTTCTATATGGATTAGTGGGATGTGTTTTAGTCATATGCCATTTACAATAATCTTGCACTCCATCAACTAAAAAATAGTATGATTATCTATAATTCTCATAAAGAACATCTCTTCATAGATAGGGTTCACCTTTATAATTCCCCTCAAGAAGCTTTAAACAAGAACCTTATCGAGCATGTCTTAATTATAGGCAACTTTATAACTACTACCCTTCATTAAGATGTAAACCATAATGCTTAATTATAAAATTTGTAATGAGTATGCTTTGTCAATTGTTTTGACATGTTATAAATAGGCAAAGCAAAAAGATAATATGAGATTAGTATCATGACTAGGTCATAATCATGTAGTGTTATGCTATGCAAAGGCATCATTTATTTCATTAAGCATTGGCTAGTGTTTCTTTTGATGTAATTAAGACCATTAGATATAACACACCATATATAATACATAACTAAAGTCATAAATTTTTAGCTTTTGTCCACAGCAAAAGTATAATCACTACATATGTCTTATAGTACATGCCATTTAATTACAAAAAAAAGGGAAATATAAGAGAGTTTGTGTAGTAGGCTTTTGAGAGAAATGATCAATGAAGTCATATTGATAGTATGCTTTATTAAGGAAGTGGACAAGGTGTTATTCAAAGGAATGATTTTCATTTTTAGAGCCTTTGCTTAAGGTACCATGCAATGAGATTTCTTAGCTATTTGTCAAATTGCATCTCTAATTTGATCTTCCCTTGTCATATGGAAGTTGACTAATTACTAGATTTAAGTGTTACACTCATTTACTTGACTTAAAAGGTTTTAATTTTTAGTTATGAATTCATTAACTCATTAGAGTGCCAAGTTGTAATTTTGATTCTTGACAAATAACTCAACCTTCTTAGCCTTAAACTCATTAAGAAGCCTAGTCTTTCTCTTAAAACCAAGTTGAGACTCTCTAAGAAAAAATCTTTTACTTCCTTCATTCTTTGATTGATAAGATATCTCATCATTTCTTTTTTAAACTTCTCAAGTTCTTTGGTGAGACATTTTATGACTTTTTGATGATCCTTACTCCCTTGTTGACCTTATGATTCATGGTAGGCTTATGTGACCCTCATTAACTCGTCTTGGAGCTTTTAAATTTCTTGGGTGTCATCATTATTCTCATTTTGCAATGCAATTTGCTCTTACTCATGTTCCATCTTTTCTTCCCCTTTATAAGAAGAATGAGTTTATGTTCTTTTAGGGACATAAACCTTATGATTTTAAGATTTATGTCATCATTCACAAAAAGGTGTACAAAAAGAGACTCTAGACCCATTGGAAATTGTATAAACTTGATTCCTTACTAGGGTTACTTGTTAAAGTAGCTCATAACTATTCAAATCATGATAATTAAATTGCACCATGTTTATATTGTAAGAGAAGGGAACAAAACTTATAATGCCTATTTGTGCCACAATTAAAGTAGGGGTATAACTACCAACTTCATTTATGCTTATCAATGGGACCTAAGGATATTCACCACATTTATATGAGATAAAGGTTTGTCACACCTATCTAGCTACCTATTAAAGTTGTTCCTTGTCTTAGAAGATGGCTATGCATTTTGAAATCTTATCTCAACTCAGCCAACGACTTTACAAAACTCAATGATAGCATCATTAGTCATGTTAAACTAAGGTGAGAACTTATATTTTAAACACGAACAGATTATATACAATTTGACTCCTACATCTCATATTAGATAGGAAGAGAGGGATTCTTAATCATATAAATATGAGTAATACACACTCCAACAAGTTGTTTTTTTAGGGAGAAAGTAATAACTTCATAACATTAGTCGTCTTTCATTTTTGTTATCTTTAGTAAGAGTGAGAAAAATTAATTGTAAGGACATTTAGTCTAAATCAAAAAGTAAAAAGTAACAAAAAACATCTTAGTCAAATTTAGACAAAATTAATTGTAAGGACATTTAGTTTAAATCAAAAAGTAAAAAGTAACAAAAACATCTTAGTCAAATTTAAACGAGTATTTAAGGGAGCAACACACAAGATACTACATCATTCATGAATCACATTTTCTTTTATAAATATCATTAAGAATACTACAAGAAAACATATTGGGTAAATTTATCTTTTAAAATAAACAAGCATATCAATTGTTCAAGAACAGGTTCAAAAAAATCTCCTTTAGAGAGCTAGTAGCCAACCACATTAAAAGATCTTCTTTCTCTTCTCTTGTCCTCCTTTTATCTATTTATTCCATTTTATCATTATTTTTTGGTTCAACTTTTTAAAATTTATTTTATAATTGTCATTTATATTGTTATTCTCACTTCAAAGTTCATTTTTCAAATTTACATGTCCTAGCTAATAACTTTCTCAAACTATTATTCATGCTTTGATATGCTAATTGTGTTTTTTTTTTCTTTTATTTGGCTAATTGTTTTTAGATATTCCTATATCAATTTTGTAAATCTTTCTTTCCTTTTTATTATTCTTTATACCAATATAGTCTAAAATAATTACACTTAAGTAGCACCAATTGACAAAAAAATAAAAATTAGTCCTTATTTTGCAATCTAAGTCCTTAGTGCCATCCACTGCCATTTTACTATTTCATTACCTAGTCACTTTGAATAAGACATAAAGTTCATCACCTACTACCTTTACTAATGAATATTTCATAACAAATAAAGCAAATCTTAATTAAACTAGTAGAACACATTACCACAAACAACTAGAAGTTAAAAATAGAGAAAAAAAACTTCAAGGAAAAACACATAAGAATAGTTATTTTGACTCATAGCAATGTATCAACTGAACCAACATGTTTATTCCTCTCCCTTCTTAACCACTTCTTTGTTTTCTTACAAAAAAAAAAAAGACATAAAGTTTAGTTATTTATTTTGATATTATAAATATAAACTCAAATAATGTGCATTTGTGTGATTTGTTAATGAAAATAAATACAACAGGTGAAAATGAATTCAATGTCCTTTTTTATTAATGTTTTGTTGACTAGCATTGGAATCTAGTTACTAGATAAAGCTAATCATCCCTCTCCTACTCTGAATTTCAATTCTTTATAACAAATAAAAAATAAATATAATTAATTAAGGTTTGTGAATTAAAAAAATAAAAGAAATCAAAAACATTAAAAATTGATATACTAAGTTAAACTTATTTGACTTAATTATAATACCTAGTCACATTTTCTTTCTAGAAATGGACTTGAGCCTAATTCAGATATGTATTGAAATCCATAACCCACAAACATAACCCTAATCATCAAACACACCCTCTTGAAATCAAATCCTAACAACTCTTTTTGTTCTTTCTCTAGAACACAAATTGATAGCAAGCTTCAAATCCAAACTCCTAACCTTAAAACACAATCCTTAACATATCAAAAAAAAAAAAAAACATAAGAGGCTTTATTTTTAATAAAGGGAAAGCCAAAAATTTTATGAAAGTTATCAAAAAACAATTTTTGAAATCTTAAAAGGCATTAGCTAGCATTCTAATAAAGAAACTTTCAGAAAAGAAATTTGACAATTCTAAAGGTGCATGTGAGCATATTATGGATATGAGAGACATTACTTCTCAAGTCCTTAAAGGTTGATATATTTAAAACCTTTCTAGTGCATTTTATCTTAAATTTTCTTCCTTGTGCATATATGCCATTTAAGATACCTTATAACACATATAAGAAAAGGTGGCCTATTAATGAGTGTTTGACCATATGTATTTAAGAGGAAGAAATAATAAAATACAAAATTTTAGAAAGTGTTTATCTTGTGACTAAAGAAAACTCTGATGACAACAAGGGTGAAGGTGCTTCATCTAGAAGAAATATACAAAGACACCAATAAAGAAATTGGACAACAAAAATGCATGCTTTTTCTATAATATATATATATATATATATATATATATATATATATATATATATATATA